>BMAV01000281.1:151293-162047 GCA_019973955.1 Trichonephila inaurata madagascariensis
GAGTACAACAAGGGCATCAATTAAGGAAAAGACTGGCACAAAACTTTCAGCAGGAAAAGAACTCTAAAAATCGCGTTTACATAATAGCATGAAGCAATTCAGTCCTTGATGGCGAAGTCTTGAAATAATAATACTACCCAAGGCAATTCGATTTAATTGTTCCTGATTTCTAATATCAATCAAGTTTATTTCATTTAATTTTCTACCGGGAGCTCGACAAACAGAATTAATATTTTATTCATCGCAGAGAAAACCATTATCTAAATTAAGTGGATTCTTTTTCTTGCACATTTGTCTTCGAGAACCTGCACTTCAATAATCGATTACGTAGTGTTTACTTGCACATTGAATCGTTATTGAATCTTTTCAGAATCAATGACAGAGTTACAAATTAAATTTTCAGGGATTCGCTGCTAAGATACATCGTTTGCCTTGTTCATTATTTTATCTACAATATACTGATGTTGTATGACTACATAGTGTTTTAAAGTTATATACAAAGGTTGGGGCATAAGTCATAGCAATTATTTTTTCTTCTTATACGTTTGTGATCCATTCACATATATACATGTGTCGTGTGGAAGTTCTGCAGACATAGTGTGTATACAAAAGAACAGATGGCTCTGTGATAGCTGGTAGTAGCGCAGTGAGGGCTTTGAAATCAGTCAGTTGGTGAGTGTCTTGTGATGGAAGTAACCCGTGTTGAGCAACGTTCTTACATCAAAATAGCAGTTCTCCGAGGGAAAAATGTGATGGAATATCACAGTGAATTAGTGGATACCCTTGGAAATAATGCCTTACCATACCATACAGTAGCACGGTGGGTGTACTGTGTAATGTGTTGTCATTCTTTTGCACCGTGAAGACCATATTGCCCTGTATACTACCATGTGTTACGATATTTCAGTGCTATTCATTGTCCACGCATGTAGTTAACACCTTGTCCTTTCGTCTGCATATGTCACATTTCCCAACCGGATTGGTATTTTCAAGAAAAAAAAAACAGTTACCATGACTTTTGCCCCAACCCTCGTATATCTAAATCCTAGCATTAACTCCTTAACTGTCACCGGATGAAATATCTGCAACGCTCAATCAGTGCCATTGAGCGCCCTGGACGTATATACACGTCTTTCCAGAATACATTCATGCCAACTTTTACGTCTAAAAGGCTCAGAAACCGGTTTTTTGTAATCAATAAGCTCCCGTATTCTCCCCATCGTTAATGGGAATCGATAACCTAAAACCCGGCCTCATCGGATCTCTTCTCAACAAAAGACACATTCTTGGCAAGTTTCAAGTCTGTAGGTCTTGTAGTTCAAAAAAGGGAATTATTTTTTTTATAAGCCACTGCAATTTTCTTGGAAATTGCTTTTCGCCAAACCACTTTTTAGCGGATATCTTCTCTACAAAAGAAATATGCATGCCAAATTTCAAGTCTATAGGTTTAATAGTTTAAAATATCTCATGATGAGTGAGTCAGTCTATTTTCTCATATATATGTGGAGAGAGCTTACTATTTTTTTCAAAAAATGGTAAAAGATAAGGAAAATGTAGGGAATTAGAAACACAGCATAAAAGTATCTTAAAAGGTCTAATTATGTGTATGTTATGTTAATATGTTTCAAACAGCAAAACTGCGCTTCTTCGAAACAATGTGTCTATAATGAGTATTTAAAAACAATATTATAACATTATTACGAAAGATTTAACAGATTTTTATTTCAATGTATTGTAGCATTGTCGTCTCATGTATACATGTGTGTAGTAAAAAGAATAATCAATGTTCCCAATTCAGAAATTATTGTTATAGATCTGTGTTATATATTTTATTTTCATTTTAGTGAGCATAAGCCCATTAAAATATGTTTTAACATGAACTTCATAAATAACTTCGTTTAGCATCACACTGGAAACTGAAATATAAAATATATCGTTTCATTTTATAAAATCTTCTTTTCTGAAATGCTTGCTATCATAAATGCTCTTTGATTTATCTCATTTCTAAAAAAGATCTGTATAATTCGCGTATATATTTCTACGCTTTCCTTCCAAGTGATAATTCTTTTTTTTTCCAAACCTCATAAAGAATTCCAAGATTATTATTATTTTTTTTTTATCTTTCATATGCAATATTTCAATCTCAGTTTTTCCTTTTAATATTTATTTACCTTTTTAAAAACAGGCAAAATATTTTTAAAAAATATATTCCATTTTTTTTTAAAATTTTTTTTACGGTTTACGTGTTTATAATAATTTAATAAAATATAACTGGAAGAGAACAATGAGTGTCGAACTATGAAACGAACACTCTGTATTATTACAAGGGATAAAATCTTCCAGATTTTTTCCTCTCGTACAACACTGCGTGGCATTATTCAACTCTTAGCTTATGAAAGAAACAAGCAACATAATTGAAGGAATAAAATAAGTACCCAATTTTTATGTTTTGCAAGAAAAACCAGGTTTTTCCTTGGCTTACTTCACCGCGTAAAATCCTCCTCGGCAATAACATTTGCTCGTGTTTATTTTATTCATCATAAAAACAACTGTAATAATAATAAAAGACAAAAAAAAAATAATAACAGACTCCATGAAAAGTTATTTTTCTACATCGTCAATCTGGCGTAAAAATTCTTTCGGTCTGTTTCACGTTCCATCAAACTGTACGTACTGCCGTTAATTTAGCTTCTGCGAGCTGATTTTTGGACGCCATTTTCTCCAAGCTCAAGTGGAGTTGAGGAGTCTTCTTTATCTCTAGTTCGCACTCAGCGGAAGTTGGTAAAAGATCGTCTGCCTTTTTCATTCTGAGATAAATCAGAAGAAAACGATGATGAAAAAAGAAATATTTATAGGCAGAACTGGGAAAAAATTTTTTTCCTCCGGAAATTCCGGATATAGCATTCGGTTCGTTTTTAATGGGATAGACACATACTCATTTTTTTTTATTCTTTTATTTTTCTTGTGGGGAAAAAAGAGCAGATGGAATATCTGGATGAGAAAGAGAACGGGAAAAATCATTCGAAAAGAGAACTAAATTCTTACTATAGAATTTATCTGATAATATATGAAAGACATACTAAAAGAATGGTATTTTGAGATGCATCACATATTCATATTTAAAACAGATATCTTGTTGTTAAAAAGAAGCATTAGAAAAAGAATATTCTCGCTAAATATATTCACTTTGAAATAATATTTTTCGTTCTTTGCATAAAGGCAAATAGAAAGGAAATAAAGCGTTAAATTCAAGAATCTCATGGAAGAAGCATATTCCTTTCACTAACTTTATTTACACATGAAGACTGAATTTGTTTACAATCAACATTTCTCACAAGGGAATAAATGAATTTCGAAAAATTTCAAACGTATTCCAAGACATCATAAAAATAAGCTGTGTAAGAAAAATATATTTAAAACTAACGTAAGCAGAAGCACGTATTTCAGAATTTTATAGACACTGAAATGTTAATTCTTCCTTTTCAGTTGTTTTTCAGATGTATTCTATGTAATTGAAGGATTTCTCTCATAAGTAATTTGTTTATGTTTGCTCGATTTATAAGTTTACTTTCGATTTCATGTGATACTTAAAATAGGCATTAATAATTAATTAAAACTGAAATATTAGGTTGCTCTATGTGAAATGTCAGATTTTATTCACATTTTAACATTTGTCTCTCTGTTTTTGTTATGTGTCTGTTTTTGGCATAACCGCATTAATATAGTTGTATGATCCATAGCCAGTCACATTTTAATAAAGAAGATTTTCTTAGAAATGCTCCATTTTTGTTAATGGGCTCAATGCATGACGGTCACGTGATAAAGACAAACACGTGTTCTTCCTCGAATTCAAAACAAACATTAAAATAATTGTATTTGTTGTTCTATTTGTAAAAAAAAATTAGATAAAATTTCAAATTTCATAAAATTGTTAAAATGTTATAAAAAATTTCTTCAAAAAGATTTAAAAAATAAATAAACCTTGGTGTTTGTCCATTTGTGTGCGTTATTATTAATGTACTTTTTAAAAGAAAGTTTCTGCAAAGAGCCCATGTTGGCATCAACGAAACGCATGAAATGATGAACTGGAAACACACAAGATCGTTTTTATCGTGTCACTATGACGTCACATGAGTGTTTGGACTGATTGTCTAGAAACACGTGGTTGTCATTGTTATCTGACTATGACGTCACAAAAATTGAGCCCATTGTTTTGAATTTCGTAATATACGAATCCAACTGTTATTCGTGTAATTTTTGTATGAGAATAAATATAGTAATAAGACTAGCAAAAGCTGCACAGAATATAAACCAGGTATTTGGGAGGAATATTGTTAACGAGACCAAAAAGTGTAGTGTTAGTTACAAAAAAAATCGGACTGGTGGTTTTCCCCTACAATATGAAAATCGTGAAAGACCCAAAACATCCGTGAAAAAAAGATGCTATGAAGGTAATGGTGGAAATGAATTCAACTGTATTTATTATGCTGCGAGTACAATGATGAAATGCGTGAACAGTTGAAAAATATCCGCTCATCACTTGTTAAGCAGCATGGCGAGTACTTTACTTCAACGTTCGGCTGCATACGTCGCACAAGATAATTACGAAATTAAATGAATTAAAATATGAAATTTTGCAGTGTGTGTGTGTGTGTATCCAACTTATTTACCGGATCTTTCACTACTGAGTTTCCTTTTTAAAACATTTAAAATTGTTTTTACGGACGAAACAGTATGGAAAAATGACAGTTTGAAAAATTCCATATAAGAGTTTCCTCATATGGAATTTATAACTTAGTTTGTTTTTTTTTAAACAGTCACCTATGCAACAAATTCGCGTTTAAAAGGGTGTATGGAAGCAAATGGACCATAATTTGATTAAATAAACCACTTTGGAAAAAGATATGCGGTTTTGTGCGTTCACTTAAAAATCCAAAATTTCTTAGTAGCAAACCTAATAATTTATAAATGTTAAATTAAGAATTTGTGGCATCGATTATTTGTTTATTAAATTCTATCCAATTTGATTTGAATCTTTAAAATAATTTCATTTTCTTATTCAGATAAATAAATTTTTCTCTCTATTTTTTAAACCTGTATTTAGTTCATTTATTATTTGAAATTTATTACGAGTTTGTTTACTCTGTTAAATATACATATTTAAATTTACTAATATACTGTTATTAATTCCCTCTTTTTTTTTGTCCCTCTAATTAGTATGTTCACGGATTTTTTCCATATTTGTTAAATATTAAAACTTTATATGTATAACTGATTAAATATGAACATTAACATTTATCAATTATGTTATAATAATTGGAGATCTAAATTTAATTATTTTATACTTGATAATATGCATCTGAGTAAAAAAAATTAATACATGTAATATAATAATTATTAAGTACAGTTTTAATGCAATAATTTAACTAATGCATATATCTCATTATTTGAAAAGGGTTGCAAGCTCAAATTCATAACAAAAAATGTAACTATAAACGTATATATTGAAACATATTTTGTTTAATTGTTTACTTTTCTATTTTTTATAAATTTATATTAGTTTATTTTACAAATTAATTTTATCAAAGTACAGAACTTCAAAATTTTGATAATAAAATTTTATGTAATCTGTGAACTTTATAAATATATGCTTGTTTATGTTTGTTATTTTATTTATTGTACAAATATCTGATTCACTAGCATTTGAAAATATTATTGATTTTTTTTTAAAACTCCAAGTGTACATATGTACGGAGTTTTTTACTTAAAGTAAAACTACCGAAATAAATTTAATTTTTAAGGCCCCATGGTACTATTTATTAAAAAAAAGGCTTTTATTTAATGGTTTTATACAAGTTTATATGCATATGTATTAAGTAAAATAGTTTTTGTGCTCAAAATACCCCCCACAATTCATTTAATCTTTTAAATAAAATTTAAGAATTCACGATGCGATTTTAAAATGCTACTCTTACAATAATTGACGTATACTCATGAAATTAGATTTACAAGTACGTTTAGCTATGAATAATAAAATTTGGTATGGGTTCAGTAATAAAGTGATTACTATCCGTAAATTCCTTTTTTTTTTATGAATGCTTATTGAACATTCCTTGAAAAATATTTAAATTCAAATAAATTCAAAAATATGTATTGTTTCGATTCAAAAATGTAAAGAAATTTTTGTTACATGTAAGAAATAGTTAGGAAAAATATCAAAGCCTTTTCCACAAAAGAAAAAAGCTTTAGTATTTGAAATGAAGATAAACTAGTGCTTTTTTTTTCTGATGTAGATCAGTTTAAAATATTTATTTGCCATTGGGATGTAAATAAAAAAGAACATGGATTTATCTTGAGTCTGTTTTTTTTTAAAAACTTAGAACTTTCAAGTTTTGTGAAATTATAGAATAATATACAAAAAATAATTTAGGTTAAATAATCGGTTTTATTTTTTGACTTATTTTTGTCAATTTTGAATTGTAATATTTGTTCTCTTAATATAATCCACAGTACAAATTTATAAAATGTATTAAGCATTCATGTATTTTAATAATAAACCTAATATATATAAATACTTCCTGATTTATACAATGGTATTTTATGTTCTCGTTGTTGAGCGTTAAATTTGATATTTCGATTATATTTAATTTCAATCTATATTTGGTACCATTCCATTCATGGTAATCACAAATATGTCAGTTTTTGAATCTCAAAATTGTCGGTAATACATCATAAAGGCGTGCCTAAGCGTAGCAGTAAACGCTTTTCCGGGAGACCATTCTATATTCGAACGAAATTGAAGAAAAGATTCGAAAAGTATTCCACATTTTTTCTTCTATTGCCTTCAGGCACATGAAACACGGAACATCCATTACACAGCCTGGCACAAAATGGCGGCCACTGAATAGGACACCAGAAGAATTTTTCGATTTCTGAGAATGGAGTGGAAACGGAGTTATTCTTCGTTTTAGATTATTGGCACTCGGAAACCATAAATTCTAAAACTGCCACTACACCATAAATAAAACAAATTTAAAATTCGTCTTTGTTTGTAGTTGAGATTTGGAAATCTGAATTCGTATTCGAGAAGGAAAAAAAAAGTTTTCGAACAATAACATGAAAGAATGCTCACCGCTAACTCAGATATTATTGACAGAGATTCGATTGTTTAGAATTTTCTGAAGAAAAGTTTCCAAAGAGATTCGGAAAACGATAGTTGATTTCATATATATTTATGAAAGTATTTGTTTAAAAATTCATGAACATGATACGGAAACTGTGCAATGTTTTCCTTAATGAATGTATGCTAAAGAAAATTAAAACTCTTCAAGTTGAATATTCATTATGCAATCGCTCTTAATAGTAAAGAAATTTGAGTTTAACAAGCTTCTAAAAATATTATATAAATTACTAATCTTAATAATACTCTACTAAATATGGAACTTATTGAATGTTCGATTTTTAGATTGGTTGAGAAATAACCTTTAATTTTTCAGTTGTTACAATAAACTTAGAAGTTATATCTCTACATTTTAATATTATAAACTATATGTGACGTGAAATCTACGTATGAACCGTTTTCTTTGCAACTGATGCAAGTGAACAGTGAACAAAAATTCCGTCAAAATTTTCATCATTTTGTCAATATAAATGTAAGTAGTTAATGAAATTACAAGTACATTAACTTTAAAAGTGATTAATATCTCCATATAATGTAAAATAGACTTTCACCACTTTCAAAGAAAATGGCTCATATATAGGGAAAAAGCATCTCACTTGCTCACTGATTACGATATCTTGCAAACTATTAGACCTACAGACATGAAAGTTGATAAGTACGTTTCTTATTTTCAGAAGAGATCCGCTAACGAATTTATGAAAATCGATTTCGCAGGTTTGAGGGGTTGTAAGGGGTTAGAAGACGTTATAGATAAACATTCCCATTTTTTCCCAAGTTATTAGACCTATAACTTGATATTTGACTGGCACGTTTCTTTTATCGAGTAAAGGTCCACCAAGAAGGAGTTTTATGGAAATCGATTACCAAGAGGGGTTACAGGAGTATAGATAAAAAAAAATTCTTTTTTCGTTGAGAATTAGGCCTACAGGCTTGAAGTTTGGTATACACGGTTCATTTGTTGAACAGAGATTCGTTAAGAACAGGTATTGTAGAAATTGACTCTTAAGAGGGGTCGTGAAAGTTAGAAGGGTGTTATGGAGAAACAAAAATATTCGTTTGTGAAACTATTCAACCTACAGACTTGAAATATGTATAGCATGTTTCTTTTGTCGAGGAGAGATATGCTAAAATTTAGTTTTACTAAAAATGGTCCTCAAAGATTGGTTTGCGGTTGTTATGAGGGCATTACAGTTTTAAAAAAATCTCTTTTTGAAGTACCGGGTGTTTCTAAAAGGATATCGGAGTTTTAACGCTTTATAGTATTCATTACATATAACATATTAGTATGACTCATACATCGAATGAAAGAGCAACTGAAACAGTTTTGTTTGATGGCATGTGTACGCGAAACGTATGCTAATTTTCCCCCTTTCTTGCCGATCAAAGAGCTAGTAGAAAAATGACGACTAGTAAACAGAAAGTGTTTTGTGTCCTCCGGTTAACAAAGACAGAATCTGCTATTACTGTGCAACGAGCGTTCCGTATTAGTTTGGTTGCCAAACTCCAAATGATAATAACATTCTTAGGTAGTATCATCAGTTTGAAAAAACTGACTGTTTTGTAAAGGGAAAAGTACGGGACGACCAAGGCTGTAACTGGTAACCAACAGTACCTGGTTCTGCCTATCTTGATGATCTGCAACTATGGCTATTTCCTCAATCGTTCACCCGAACTGACGCCATGTGACTTTTATCTGTGAAGGTTCATAAAGGATTGTGTGTACGCTCCACGGCTACCAGCTGACCTTTCAGACTTAAGATACAGGATGGAAGCATATATTGTAAAGATTTTCCTCAGACACACTGAAAAAAGTTTGGGATGAACTCGCCTATCGAAATGATTTGTGCCATGTGACGAATGGGGCTCACATTAAACATTTGTAAACTTGTAGATAAAACTGTTTGAGTCACTCTTTCAGTAAATGTATGAATTATAATTGTAAATTATATGTGATAAATACTATAAAGCGTTAAAACTCCTATATTCTCTTAGAAACACCCGGCATTATAACTCGAAATTTGGTGAGTATGCTTTTGTTTGTTGAGTAGAGATCCACTAAGAACAGGCATTACGGAAATAGACTCACAAGAGGGATTGCGGGGTCGTTAAAAAAAGACCAATTTTTAAATTAAAATTTATTTTAATTCAAGAGGAGAAGGTAATAAGAATGTTTTCCAATATATTGGCAAACTTTATGTTTAGACTTGACTATCAATAATATTAAAACAGTATATATAGTCATACAGCATCCTGAAATTCCTACCGAAGTAGGCGGGTAACTGCTAGTATAAAAATAATTACTTCAAGAAAGTGGAGTAATCCACGTAATTATAATTAAATGATTTTAACTCAATGTTTAGTTGACAGTATTTTTAAATTATTATTCAGCTGATTGCTGCATTTACTATTTTATTTCTTCTACTTTAAACTTAAGAAAGGTACTAATACAAATCAAATATTTAGGAAATGAAAAAAATAATAACTCATTACCTATTGCACTATAGTTTTCACCCATTTATAAACATAAAAATTCAAATTCATTATTTTCAGAACTTTTCAAAAGAAAGTTCAGGGTAACTGTATTCAAACGATTTCAAAATATTTTTACCGTTATTTCTTGAGTTGTATTCGACAGAATGGATTGTATAAAGGAATTTTCTTTTAAAATACATTTTTGACAATCCTTTCGACAGGAAATTATGAACAATTAAGTTCGAACGATAGCAAAATGTTACAAAAAAACAAACAAACCCCATCATAACTAAAGGTCAGTATTACCAAAATAGGATGCCATAGAAATTCTTCAATAAAATGAGGTGAATATATATTATAAACAAAATTGAAAATACACAGTTAAACCATTGATTGAATGTTCTGATGAAATTCATAGAATTGAAGGTTTCCTCAATATGACCCTCCTATTAAATAAAAACTTACCTTTGGCGGCTTCTGATGTAAACTTGAGCGTGGCATACTTGGTCAACTGCTTGCTCACTGGCTGTGCCTGATGGAATGGTAGCGCCAAATCGGCATATATCACTGAAGACGGATTAGGACATTTCTGCAACATGCATTTCAAGCACAAACATGCAATGATGTTAATCAATAAAACAAACAACGTATTCTACATAATGGTTAGAACATGCAATGATTATAACTACATTCAAACATTACATTTCTATTTTTGGTACGAGACTTAAAATAGAGAGCCAATACAAAAATTTTCTTTTAACGGTTTCGTACAATGTTAAAGAGAAGGAATCCAAAATCGAAATAGTTTTTGGTTGAACAATATCTTAATACCAATATTTTAATGTGATTTGTATATCCTACTGAGAACAGCATATTTTATTATACTTCTCCTGTCTGTCTGGATTAGTCCATTTTTTTTCTGTAGCAAATTATGTACTGTATTTTTTCATCTCTTACACCAGGGTTTCCAAAAATTAAAACCAAAGGCACCTTAGGGAGTAAGAGCGCCACGAAATTTTGAATACGGTTATCTATCACATATAAATTGTTATACTAAGTAGGCAGTGGCATACACAGGAATTGAATTTTTTAAGGGGGGGGG
>BMAV01000281.1:162147-192921 GCA_019973955.1 Trichonephila inaurata madagascariensis
AAACTCCACCATTCTCGTATCATGCACCAATACACCGTCAGACATATTCTTTTGATTTTGTAGATTGTCAGGATCAAAAATCAGTAAAAAAAATAAATTATTGAATAAATAATGAGTATTAATTACCAAAATAGATTACTAATATAATTAAATTTTACGTATTATATACATAGGATTATAATCACTCGAGAAAAAAATCAAGCGGGATGGGAGGGGTACTTACCCATGAACCCACCCCTTTGTGTGGGCCACTGTAGGTAGGGGAAAACCTTGGTTCAAAAAAGGGTTGACCAGTCGAAAAAGTTCGGAATTCACTGTCTCACACTGTTATACTAAATGAGTTTTTTATTTAGCATACTAAAGGAAAAACTTGTGAATATTTCTTCATTTTAAAGATGCTGTATAGTAAATGGTTGAATACGCTCAAGCATATCTTAATTTTCATACAAATATTTGTATTTTGTTCCAAGTTTGGCTTAGATTTTTTGACCTTACAAATAAACATTTATCAATTTTCTTTTAATATCTCCTCGTTCCAATGCTAACGTTGAGTATTTATTTTTTGTTAACTTTAGTAAATTACTATTCTGTCTAAAACTCTCAGCATTTACTTAGCATGTATTATAAGTAAATGGGCATAAGAAAATATTTTAAAGCCTCTCATTGTTTTATGTAGCACACTCAATATAACCAAACATTGATTTAATAAAAAAAAATTACAACCTTTCCAAACTAGAAACAAATCATTTGAGGAAAAAAAATAGTTGTTTGCGGAAGTACTGTCAAAACCAATGAGCAGGATTAATGGGGTTGTTACAATGAATCAAGTAAATGAAGTCAATTTCTCTTGGTATCCGCCATTACGGGCTGAATGGGTACTTCTTCCGTAAAGTCAGTCTCCTAAGTTGACTGGGTTGTGAGTTTTATGTCTTCAGTTATTGTCGTCGAAAGTGATATGATAGAATTATTTTGTCGGATGCTGCATTTCTCTTTTACGTTTACTACTCTTTACTGTCCATCATAAATCGGTGAAATGGTATTAGTTACATCTTAGAATGGATTTTTCTTTTTGGAGAGGCTTTTCGTGAAATGAAGGGCTTTTATAGAAGTAAGACAAAATTCTTAGTGACTTTGCTTATGTTTTTTAGTTGTTTTATTTCTGATGTCGAATAATAATAAGTATCTCGGTTTCAGAGTTCGGTTTTGTATTTTGTATTTCAAACTGTAGCTTGTGTTCATAGTATGTAAATTTATACGAAATAAAAGCCTAAAGTTTATAAATTCTGCACCTGAAATTGGGTTGAAAATAAAATAAATAAGAATATTTTACATTATGATTTCTATATTTAAATTGATTAGTTTCAATTAAATCATTGCATACTTAAAACTTTAATTTTATTTTATTTAATATTAAAATGCATATTAATATATTAGAAGAGGAATACATTCTTTTTAACATAAATATATTTTTACTGTACAATTATATAAATTGTACAGTAAAAATATTTAAATATCATTTACCAAATTATATAGCTTATATTTAATCTTTATTACAGATTTTCGATAGTATTTTTAAGGAAAATGATAATGCAATACATCTGAAAGATCTTAGAATAATTAAATTTAAAATATATTATAATTCTCATAGATGTAACCACTTTATATAGTACTCATAATTTTTTTTCGATAATTAACCCTGCAATTAAGAACAAGTTTATTCAACTATTACGCCATACTAGAGGCATCATTTGTATTTACGAATGCGGATGAAATATTTGTGTGAGAGCATGAATTACTAATAATATTTTCAATGAATGCAATTACTTTTATTTCATCCAGAAACGAAAATAATCTATCATTAAATGTCAAAAGTAAAACTCGCATAAATAAGTTCTTATATCTTTTGTTGTGTGTGCTTAATGAACTTTCATCTTTTATGATAGGATAATTTTTCAAAAGACTGATGAATAGCCTTTCTAAACAAGTGTTAAATAAATATTCATCTTTTAAAAATTGTGAGAAATATAGAATTATATGATGGTTCAGATGGTACCGATTTTAAGTAATTTCAGGTATAGATCCTATGATAAATGATCGAATTAAGATTATATAATTAAGTTCAGCTTTGCATTCATCATCTTCTGTAAGTGGTAATTAAACTTACAGATTGATTGCTTTGTTTATATATTTTCTGTTGGATGCAAAAGTAAGAAAAGAATAATAATAAGATAAACCATATGAAAACCATAAAAAAATGAGAATAACCCAGATTACAGCAATTAAAGTAATACCGAACTATAGAATGATTAATTAACTTTATTGGGTTTAAAAATCAATTCAAAATTTGACTTATGTCTGAGAGGGTAAGATATAAGAGGGGACGGGGACCTCAAACCGTTTTTTCGAGCTTTACTTTCTTGTTTTTCTTAAACCGCCAAAGTCACCGCTGATTGAATCGGGCTTTTTAAGCTCGAATTATGTAACTGATACCAAGAGAAACCAAACCACAGATTAAAAATTCATTTCAACCTCCCCCTCCCTCTTCTATTTTTCAACTACTGCTACAGAATTTAAAGTTTTCAACTTCATTGATAAAAACAGACTTCGTGAGTGCACAAGCGCGGTTAAATCTAACCTAGCTTTGAGCCCGGTCAGAGTTTCCTATTTTAAACCTGGGTTAGAAAATTAACTTGGGACGTGAAACAAACTTTGGCGCAACACCGGTTTTTCTCTATGATTGCCGGTTCGGTTTAATACGGCGGGAAGTGATCATGAAAAGGATAATAATGTCACTCGAATTAGGCAACCCTTAATATATCTGTGATGAAATTGGCGACCGGTTAAAGTGCCAAACTCTAAGCTCTAATTGGAAATTTGGAGAACTTGGCGAAATCAACGATTACGGCATTCCTAGTTTCTAGCAGAATGGGGAAGAAGTAAAAATTACAAACAAATAAGGGATCTCGAAGCTTTTTAGTTTTATAGAAAAGTAATTTTCGTTTGACCCAATCGTACTTTATTAAAAGATACTGTCCATGAAAGTCACAATGAGAAGTAAATATTTTTCGGACGAAGTATACACACCTGCGAGCTACCACCGTTTTTTCTAGGATGGGGTAAGACCTCTGCCCATTCTGGTGAATCGGGTACGACCCCGTGTTGAGGACAGGGTTCTCTCTTCATGGACCCACCCGACATCCACCGCTGATCTGAGTTATTCCATTGCTGCTGCTGCTGCTGCTGCTGGGGGTTATAGTCTTGTCGACAGTACAAAACATTCTGGTAAGCACGAGAAAAATCTGCAGGAAGTGACTGTCTCATGCGGGCATTTGGAAATGAAGGCACGGGCTGAAGATAAGCATAACATAGGGGAAAACACACAGGCATGCGGTTAGTCAACAATGTATGTTAGGTTGTGGATAAAGGAACATATATGTACATACATCAAATAATGAAATCTCACTTAAACTTTTATAAAAAAAAGCTTAAGGTATCCGACTACGTTCGGAACCGTGATTTTGCAAAAACGTATAAATGGATCACATTTATGATATTTAGTGTCACTTATATTAGAAAATGTACATAAAATTGTTTTAAGAATAGTATTACAATAAAAAATTAGTTAAGTACAACATTTTGACAAAAAATGAACATAGAATGACCCATTTTTAAAATATTCTCCTTTTGTGAAAAATGCTTCTATTATAATAATATTTTGCCTGTCTATAGATCAGACCTCTTTTCAGAGGCTCAACTAGAATTTTTGAAATATATAACTTAGAAGTGGGTTTATCCATGTCTTACGACAACAGAGTGGGAGCAATTTTAAGAAAAAAAAAACGCCGATAATTATTTCAATGGATTGTAACTCTGAAAATAATGTGAATTTTT
Organism: Trichonephila inaurata madagascariensis; assembly: GCA_019973955.1. Classification (NCBI taxonomy): domain Eukaryota; kingdom Metazoa; phylum Arthropoda; class Arachnida; order Araneae; family Nephilidae; genus Trichonephila; species Trichonephila inaurata. Next base: position 166,039 of record BMAV01000281.1, read on the forward strand.
CAAAAATCATACTTGACCCTCTGTGCAGAGGTTTAAGCTATATACAGGCAAAATATTATTGTAATAGAAGCATTTTTCACAAAAGGAGAACATTTTGAATAAAGGTTATTCCAAGATAATTTTTGGCTGAAATATTGCATTTAAATAATTTTTTTTGTCAAAATGTCCTTAAAACAATTTTATACATGAATTCTAATCTAAGTGATACTAAATATCATGAAAATTATCCATTTATGCGCTTTTTTAAAATCACGGTTCCGAACGTAGTCGGATACCTTAAAGGTAAACCCAGTTGTGCTGCTACCGGTAACATATGATGTGAGTCAAAATGCTTGTGGGAATTTGTATCTTTAATATTCCCAATGACATTCCTTACAAGAAATATTGCCAATAAATATCCATTATTCCTTCAAAATGTCTAATAGACCATTGTACTTTTATACAGTTGTAATGTGTATATTAGTATGTGATGTATATGTTTACATAAAACATTCCAAGGAGTATGTCTTGAGATTATGTTGGCACATGAGGAATTCTCATAGGAAATGGCGAATATGTTTTATAACTAGATGTTCATATGTTTACATGGAATATTCCAAGGAGTATGTCTTGAGGCAACAGTGGGTGCAATGATGAAGATGTTATAGCTAGATGTTCATAAGGTGAAGTTTGAATAAATGGCTAAAGTCATGGGTGTTGGAGTATTCTAAGCGAGATGGCCTTCTTATTATTATGGTTGAGAAAGTAGTTGCCAATAGTTAATTTTTTAATAAAAACTGAGGAAAACTAAAAGATTTCAACAATATTTTTTCCGGTAAGCAAAACTTTCTTTGGACAAAAAGTAGTCAGAGAGAATCTGCCCGCTGATTGATCGAATAAGCAAGGTAGCTTACGTAGAAGCAATTCGGAAATTTGAATTATTAATAAGCATCTGATTGTAAACATGAGTTCAAATGCTTATTTTTAAACTATTATGTTAGTGAGGTACATATAGAGATCCAAAGATATAATCATAATTAATGTGCGCTAGCGGAATTGGTTTTGTAGATTATTTTTAGGTTGAAGAATATTATTTGTTTGGTTATACTTTTTTCCTGAATTTTTGAACAAATTATGTTCAATAATTGCTAATTTTATTTCTCTACGTTTAGTATGAAACATTAAAAAAATTGATCATTGTAAATTTTTGTTGATCATAAATTTTTGTTTAGATAAGTCATTAAAAAAATAAAACGTAAAAAATTATTATAACATAACTGCGCTAAGCGATTTTACCAGAATTATTATTAAATCTCCAAGATGATATAGGCAATATTAAAATCCTCGAATGTGTATCTATTACAACAACTATGCTGCACTTTTAATTTTATATGTATAGAAGTATTCAAGTCTTTCTAGTGCAATTTATATCGACAGTAATTTATAGTCTATATTCATATAAAACTGTATGCATTTCTGTACTCAGTTCAAATTCATTCAGTCTATATTCATATAAAATTGTATGCATTTCTGTGTACTCAGTTTAAATTCATTCAGTCTATATTCATATAAAATTGTATGCATTTCTGTACTCAGTTCAAATTCATTCAAATTCTTTGAAGTTAAATGACTAGATTTCAACTAACAACAAGTTTATTTAAATCAGAGAAAGTGTAAGCGTTAAGACCGTCTGTAGCATATTTTATTACAGGAAAAAAACTGTTTCGTAAATATTTAATTTAAATCCAATATTTAAAAAAAAATATTTGGAACGAAATTAAAATACACTTTCCTTTATCCACATTACCTATTTAATTTCAACACAAACTAGAATTATTAAATTATCTAAATTCATTCTCACACAACCACAAAAATTTAGTTCTTAATTAAATACGTAATTACCAAATGTTTCTAATAGCTTTTACGGTCTTTAACCAAAATATTTATACATTAGCGATATATAACTGTATACATTGTTACAAAAAAACGAACATCTCTGTAACTACTTATTCCAAATTAAATTCTTCGGTGATTAATTAAGAATAGTTTTATTTCTTAATCTCAGAATGTAAAGCCTCCCGTGTACTTGAAATAATTAAATAAGCTTGTAAAAACGATGTTCAATAAACAGTAATGCAGTCCATTAGGTTTATTAAGATATCAAAACAAAGAAAAATTTCTTACATAAACAGAAAAATGTACAATCAGTATAATGAAAGACACCAGAGAGAATCATTAAGATAACTTACACAACACATGTGTGTGAAAGATTGTAGATATTCTATAAAAATATTAAAAATGTTTTCTTTATAAGAGAATGTGAAAAAAGTTCTATTCATAATCAAATCAAATTACATTTTTAGTATTTGAGGAAAAAAAATGTATGATTTGAGGATAGGGTGAACTATTTGATATTCGATGTACGATACCTAAATAAAATTCTAAAATAACTGGAAAGTATAAAATGTATTTTTTTCTTCTTTCTTTCTTTTTAAATCATCCACATTATGTTTGCGATATTTAATATGATTGACTACATTCGAAACCGTAATTATGGAAAAGCGTATAAATAGATAATTTTTTGATATTTATAGTCAGTTGAATTAGAAAACACATATAAAGGTATGTTATAAATATTTTTAAAAGAAAAAATTATTTAAATGCAATATATTATTATTATTGTTATTATTATTATTATTTATTTATTTTTTGTGAAAAATGAAGAAAGAATGACATTTTTAAAACATTCTTCTTTTATGAAAAACTGATCGATGAAAATAATATTTTGTCTATATACAACTAGAACTTTTATACAGGGATTGAACTAAAATTTTTGAAATACATATTTCATACTTAACTATGTCAGAGAAGAAAAGTGTTAACAAAAAAAAACCCCAATTATTTCAATTAATCTTAACTCTGATGTGAATTTTTCAAAAAATTTAGTTCAACCTGGGTACAGAATTCCTCGCTATATACAGGCAAAATATCAAAAATATAGAAGCATTTTCCCATGAAAGGAGACTGGTTTGAAAATAATGTAATTCTTCATTTTTAGCCGAAAAAACTGATCGTGAATATTTTTTTCTTGTTATTATATTCTTTAGACAAATTTTATTTTTATATATTTAAATTGTAATAACACTAAATATCAAATTTATTCCTGTCCACGCTTTTTCAAAATCACGGTTCCACACGTGAGTAGTCTCAGTCCCCTTAAATCTTATTTAAAAAAAAGAGGATTTGTTTAAGAGGCTCCCCCATTCGTGGTTATGTTACGTTCATAACAATCTTAAATAGTGCAAGTTAAAGTGTCCATGCTCATATAAAACTTTATACCCCTTAATTAGGTAATATTCTTCTTTAAGATATCTTATTCTCGGTATAATAAAATACAAAACATCTGTGTTCATCTTGAGTAATGAAAAGTTAGATATATGTTAGTAATTTCCAACACACACGATTCAAAGCTTACGGAACCAATCCATGCATTTGACTTTATAAAAAGAGGAAAAAAATTCCTACCCCTTGTCGATGGAATGGCATGTTTTCATACATCACATTTCCTTCTGTTTCTGGTGCAGAGGGACCATTTTGTTTGGGGTCCACTGGCGCTCCACTCACGTTTTGATATAAACTGTCGCCACCACCGCCAAGAGGAGCTTTTCCAGGACTGCTGAAGTCTATTAAAAACACAAAAAAATTAGTATTCAGTCAAATATAAAATTAGAAAAGAATGACTATAGTTATTTTTCTATAAAGAAAACTTAAGCCATTAATATTTTGCCCTCAAAGGCAATCAAACTCGCATTCATATCCAAGAATTCGAAATTTTTTATTAAGGTATCCGACTACGTTCGGAACCGTGATTTTAAAAAAGCGTATAAATAGATAATTGTCATGATATTTAGTGTCACTTAGATTAGAATATATGTATAAAATTATTTTAAGGACATTTTGACAAAAACTTTTTATTTAAATACACTATTTTGGCAAAAAATTAACTTAGAATAGCCTTTTTTCCAAATGTTCTCCTTTTGTGAAAAATGCTTCTATTATAATAATATTTTGCCTGTATATAACTCAGACCTCTCTACAGAAGTTCAATTATGAATTTTGAAAAATTCACATTATTTTCAGAGTTACCACCAATTTAAATACTTATTGGCGTTTTTTTCTTAAAATTGCTCCGCTCTTTTAATGTAAAATAGGGATAAAAACCCACTTCTAAGTTATATATTTCAAAAATTCTAGTTGAGCCTCTGTACAGAGATCTGAGCTATAAACAGGCAAAATATTATTATAATAGAAGCATTTTTCACAAAAGGAGAACATTTGGAAAAAATATTATTCTAAGTTAATTTTTTGGCGAAATGTATTTAATTTTTTTTTTTTTTGTCAAAATGTCCTTAAAAAAATTTTATACATGTATTCTAATATAAGTGACACTAAATATCATGAAAATTATCCATGTATGCGCTTTTTTAAAATCATGGTTCCGAACGTAGTCGGATACCTTAAGGTATCCGACTATCCTAAAATCAAGATTTTTTTCAAAAATTGACAAATTTTTTTATGATTTTATTTTATAGGCCATTTTATTAGCTTTATAAAAAAAAGTTTTTTTTTATTTTCCAATCACTAGAACAAAAACTACAAATGCTTTAGTAAAAACAGATGCCATAACTTTACACAAGATGTCAAACTTTAAAATGCGTTTTACTCGAAATGTGTTTTTTTCTCTCGAAAAACTCAAATGGGGACAGCGATTGCTCAAAAAGTTTTGAAAATAATTTGCTGAAATATTTTGTGTATATTTTGTATAACAGTAAAAGTGTTTTAATCTTCTGATTTATCAATCACTGTTTTATTTCAAAATTTACAGTCATTTATGTGAATATAATCACTGTTTTTTTAAGCAATTTTATATAGTCACTAAGATAAAGTGCTCTAGTTTTTGTAAAAATTAAAATATCTCTTATCCTGAAGGTCATTTCAAACATGAATAACAAAGTAACACATCAAAATTGAAAAATTGAGAATTTATTCATAAAATGTTTGTAGAAAGCGGGCCCCGTTTTTGTAACTTTTTGTACATTTTTACCAGTTTTTTCACATTTAATAGTAATAAAAAAAATTTGTTTTCAATTTTAGAATTATTTTCTTAAAATATACTAAATACATCTGAAAATCACAAAAAAAATCCCCATATCTCCATTTTTTCAAAAAAAAGTTGTCGCAAGTAGTCGGATACCTTAATATGATATATTTTTCTTTTTAATTTGAAAATTATTCACTTATTGTCTACAAATGCGGGAAATCATGTATAAGATCCCTAAATACTATAACATTGCATGTGAACATTAAAAGCCTTTTCATTCAATTTTAATACAGTTTTGGACCTGTTGCATAATCATTCGACTATTTTATATTTGTATATATATAGCATGTGTATTATTGTAACATAAATACCAGATTTTATTAGCTTCACCAAAGAGATATTGTTGCAGAAAATATCGTTTGTAAGCTGTAAGAAAATGCTTTCCATTAATGCTAAATGAATTGGAGTGATAGGGATGACAAATAGTCTCCAAATATGGCAACAACAATAAATAATCTAAAAACAATTCTAAAAGGGCATGGAAGGATTATTTGAAGAAAAAACTCCATAAGCTCTCAGATAGTTCTTCCTAGCCTATAAAAGGATGATGAAAGGAAGCAAAATTGGAGTCAAACATTTGACAGTGACAGCGCGTTTCATTTATCTTATGCAAAATTGTGGTTATGGATTTGAACTTCTAAATTTAATACTTTTGTGTGGTTTTTGTGATAGTGAGCAATTGTAGATTAATATGTTCCTATTTGGTTCCTATCAGAAGAAAACCTGAGGTAACTATATTACATTTTATACAAAAGTATTTACTTTGAAAGAGCCTGATTGTTAATTGCAAGGGCCTTTCACACATTGGAAAAAGTTCCTACATGAAAATAAAACACATATGCTATTTGAATATCAAGAAATTTTGAGAGAAAGTTATAAAGCATTTTACATATATCTTCTGAAATTTGTAGAAATAATTTCACTTGCAATTATTTCACATTATAAATGTAAATAGTTCTTTTTTTAAAACAAAACACTTACTTAAATATAGAATTTAATTATTTTGAATATTAAATGTGTCACTATTTTGTTATGCCCTTCAAGGAAAGAACATCTAACACCTACTAACATTAAAAATATCCCCAAATTATAAGATTAAATTACTTTTAATGCTAAAGTAGAGTAAAAGGAGTAGAAAGTGTTTGAAACACTGCTTCAAAAAATATTCTTTAGTTTCTCTGTTAAGAAACAAGTCTAAAGAGAACATTTTAAAATTTTCAAAAAATAAAAAAAAGACAACTAAAAGAAAGTGAAAAAATACATTTGGCTATATTCTTAACACAAACGATTTTTTCTTTAAAAAAACATTTTGCTGTAAACAGAATGCATTCCATTTTCAATACCTTTGTTCACGATCTTGACAAAAGGAGATGATGCAGTTTCATCATTTTTCTTCCGCTCGGAATTGTATAAAAGGAGTGAGAAATGTTTTATTTGAAAAATAAATGTTTCCCACTTCTAAAAATAAATTGTATTTACATTGAGAGACTTATTTTTGCAAAACTTTTATTTTATTTTGCGGGGAAGAAATAATATTCATTCTTAATTTTTTTAAGTGTCTATTAAATTTCAGTTAATTGCAAATTTTAACCCACTTGAAATGAAATTCAAGTATTTGAATAAAATATAATATTCCTTATACAGCATAATTTATGTAATTTTCTTTATAAATAATTATCTTTATCATATTTCTTAAACAAATATTTGTTTTATGAAAAAAAATATTAGTCATTTATTGATAATTTTCTAACGTCTTTACTCAGAAACTATACGAAGGTACTCGTAACAGACCTTGCAATTTTGAGCCTCCATCATGTAACGGAACCGACATTTGAGCTAGAATTTCATATTTCCAACTTCCACAAGACGCCGATGTAAGTATTTTGAAACTAGAAAGATGTAACGTGTATTAGGCCCACCAAACAAGTCATGTCTTTAAAGGCATCAGGATTGGAACCTACGACAATGCTAGTAACAAGTTATGGCCCCTGTAGCCTAGTGGGCGTGTCATGAGTTCGATCCCTAGTGCCATTGGAGACCCACCGTATGAAGGGTCTGATGTACGTTAGAACTGTTAAGGCTCGAAATCATTTCATTGACGTGGTAGTTTGGAGAGTGGGTGCTAGCTCAGGTGCCTTACTCGTCACTTGACCGTGGTTCAGAATAAAAAAAATACGTCGACAATTTCGCTCTTATTGCTTTAAAGTTAAAAGTTAATAAACACTCTCTTCAGGCATTCACAAGTTCGCGATCATGACCATTAGGATACTGATGCCACATAATAATAATATTAGATACTTGCAATGTTCATCTTTGTGAGACAATTGCTTTCTTTAAAATTCAAATGCGAATTATAATATCTCGGAATAATCTTACAAAATCCTGTTCCAGGTATATGTAAATGAATATCCCAAATTTCATCTTAAACTTTAAAAAGATTGTTAAAAGAAGACAAAAACAAAGAACAACTTTGTACACTAGGAATAACAAATAACGGTTTGCGCAAAGTCACGTCATAAATTTCGACTCAATAATCTAAGAGAGTCTGTGACTATTTATATGGAAACTCTTCAGATTTGGTAATTGCCAAAGTTAGAAGACCCTTCTGCCGCACACAGGATGGTTGCACCTCCACAATTGACATTTATTTGTTCGTGGGATCTCAAATGACAAATTCTCCCACTAGTGAATTAGTTGCCGAGCACCCTAGGACCTTGTTCTTTATCGATGGCCTCTTCCCCTCCCTAAAATCACCCTGAGAGATTTCTTTCCTGGATTTACATCAAACATCAGGTGCTCGTTCCACCTTTATCAACTAACATTGCCAAACAAGGGACACTCATATTTGCAACGTTCATGTCCCTTTCACACGAGTCTACCTGTGCCTCACGTGACAGAAGGTGCTGACAGTCGGGAGCTAGTCTCGAATAGAAATCACCTGGGTCCCACATGGTCAAATGAAACTCCCTACTGGGCCACTCCCTTAAGACCACGAAAACAGTTTTCCTCCCCATTAGTTGCCTCGACTAAAAGTATATTGGGGAAGCTAGGCTCTTCACACACGGCTTTTTGTGTATTGAAAGTGGAGAAAGTTTTTATTTCTTCGTTGGACTCAATTATTGCACGGATGAGTCCGACACTTCCTTTTCAGTCAACTCTATATCCGCATGAGAAAGAAATTCTCTACCCTTTTCGCACTACAAAGGTGTTCACAGAAACCGAGTTGACTGACACAACATTGTCTCATGTAAAACCGGCCTCAATGCGTAACACTGGATTTGCTGAAAAGTTTTTGGAATGAGTCAGCCCAACATCATTCATTTTTCTAGAGTAGCTCACATTGAACACATATAACTGTTACATTGCCTCTTATAAATACCAACTGATTTTTTTTTAAATTTATGATGAAAATGAGGTTTTACTTAGCAGAACTGGTAAAAGGAAACAAAATAATGTTGGCACATTCATTAATTTGTAGATCTTTATATTCAAATATTGAAATTCTTTTATCTAAACAATTTACACGTTTTTACTTAGAGGTAAAGCTGCGCATAAAAATTCCTCCCTATAGAGATGTAATACATTTAAATATATTAGCAGGCAATGTATCAAAATAATTTAGTTCAAGTTCTAAAATGTATATCAGAAACGATATTTAATAAAATTGACAAATAACTGCAATGTACGTAGTTCCCCCTGCACACATTAATTTGTCACTAAAATCAACAACAATTCATTTAACTTGCAGGCATATAAATTACAAATTAAGTAGTACATGTGTATTCACATATGTCGAGATTTCCTAATTTAAAACACATAAATTCTGCTACACCCCGCAACTCCAGTAACTTTTAATTATTAACTAGTCAGTCACTTTCAAGACCGAGTTGTAGGCACAAAGAATCAGCTATGCGAAAATTTGATATTTCCTTCAAACGTCGTTGGTGTGTGTGTGTGACGTCGATTCATTTATCTTTCTCATGTGAAATTACCTATCAAGGTGTCAGGAGGTTAAACCTTAGCCCTGGCTTTTCAAAAGACCGTTTGGGCTCAAGTGGCTCGGATTTCTGTAACGGCTCACAGACTTAATGGAAGTAAACGATTCGAAATGGTTGGAGCGTTAAGATAGATGCAATAGTTCATAGCTATTATGTGGTGATGGCAATGGACCATTTGCTGGTGTTTAAATAAAAGGGGTTTTGAAATCAGATATTTATTCTTACTCATTTAAAAAAAAATATTTAAACATTAATCTGCATTTTTAAAAAGTACAGTAAGGATTTAATTTTAAGGTATCTGGCTACTTTCGGAACCATAATTTTGCAAAAGATTGTTAATTAATAAATTTTTTTTATTTAATGTCACTTGTATTAGATTATACACATGAAATTGTTTTAAGAATGCTACAAGAAATTGTTTGTTAAATACAATTTTTGGGCTAAAATGACAGATTTTCAAAACATTCTCTTTTTATGGAAAATGCACTTTTATAAAAATAATATTTTGCCTATATATAACTAAGACTTTTTTACAGAGCTTGAACTAAGAGTTGTGGAAAACTCATATTATTTTCCGAGTTACTTTGAACTGAACTAATAATCAATGCCTTTTGTTACAATTTCTAAACTCTGATAAATTTAAATTATGAATAAATCCTCAATTACATGTTTCAAAAACTAATTTAAGAATCTGTACTGGCTATATATAAGCAAAATATTATAATTGCAGATTAAGTTTTCATAAAGAAAAGAATCTTTGTAAAATGTCATTATCTTGCTTTTCTGTCAAAAAATTGCGTTAATTTTTTTTTTTTACTCTTAATAACATTCCTATAATAATTTTTTATTTATTCTAATTCAAGTGACACTAAGTGTCAAAACAATATTCATTCATACGCTTCCGAACGTAGTGAGATACCTTAAACACTATCTCTAAATTTTATTTAAACATTCTTTACTGTGGCAGCATTTTTTATAAAATCGCAGAGCAAAATCATAATAATAACTTGAAATAAGTAATTAAAAATGTTTAAAATTAATCCCATTTTTAAAAAAATTGCATCTTATTTTTAAAATTTAAGCTTTTTATGTCGTTTAATTTAATTATTTCATTGAAAGCTTAATAGGAACAATTTTGTTCGCAATACATCGCCCCAGACTTATGTTTGAAAAATATAGTTCTAATTCCAGGATTCTAATCTAATATATTTTTTCAAATTTGCTAAGTCGATCCCCTATTATATAGTTAGCCTAATATGGTTTTGATTTATACTAAACACAAGACGCGTATTATAACGTAAAGAATTGCACATCAATTTGGGATAATTTTTGCTGTTGTTCTTTCGTATGTTACCTGATCAGTAATATCAGAAGGCTCACGAAATTCATCGTGGCACGGGGCTAGATATTTACACCTGCCATTAATCGTACCTTTGAGCACCAAACACGTGACTGTACGATTTGGCTCTTTTCGACCCCAATTTTGAGGGAGAACACCCTGGGGATAGTCAAGGGCCTTCCACCTCTTTTCCCCTTCCACGAACCTCACGAAAGTACTTGCTGCACGACGGCTATATAGAGCCCCCGCTAAGTCAGTATACATTTATAAACATCCATGCCTTATCCAGGATTCGAACCCAAGCCCTACGGCACAGCAGTCAGCGTCATTAACCACAACACCGGACGGGTGACAGATATATTTAAAATTTGTTTCTATCAGAAAATAGTGACCAAAATGCAACGTCAGCATGCGATTATGTCATATTTATTCGAATCTAAGTCGTACCTCAATTACTCAGCACATTTTTGAGGGGGGGGGAATGTAAAATAGCTCATTAATATATCCAAAATTTTAATTAACTTAAAATGAGAGCTAATAAGAACTTCATTTCACCAGTATTAAAATTTTAAATACCTATATGAACCTGTAATTGCTCTAACTATCAGAGTATCATATTAAATTAATCCAATGCAACGCATTTTTCCGTCTTCGATTCTAAGATGCACCCGGTTTTCAGTAGCATTGACATTAAAAAAAAGTGCGTCTTAGATTCGAATAAATACTGTATTTAACATTACATTCCATATTCGCTGAAATTAATTCATTTCATTTCATTTCTTACAGATCAGATTTTTTTTTTAAGATTCGAATAGTTGCTCATTATTTTAATAAACTCCTTTTCAATTATAATCATAACCAGAAAATTTCATCGAGTCTAAAAATCTATATTTAACTAACATACACACACAGGACCATGACTAAAAATAGCGGAAGGAATTTTTATCGAATTCCATCCCCATAACCATCCCTACACGTCTTCCATCCCCTGCCGAATCCCCATATCAATTACTTTCACAATCGAACGAGTTAGATTGTTGCTAGTATCCCTCTCGTCGAATTTACCGCGATGGCCTTCACTGGTAATATCAATATCCCATTTGAACAATCAGTTGATTCGATTAACGGAATTGACTTGGATGTAATTAATCTCAATTCTGAGGGTCCGACCCTCTGATAGGATTGCGACTGCAGCTATCGTGCTGTGATTCGAAGTGACATAAATTGCAAACATAGAGTAGCTCAGCGATAACATTCGGCTGGGAAATCTAAGGCAATTAGTTACTTCCTGGCTAAAGATAGATTGCCTCAACCTATTTTATTTCATGGCTTGCACTATAAACTTCTGCAATGAAATAGTCACCGAGTCTAATTATTTATTATCTAGGTTTGTACTATGTTACTAGTTATTTATGTGGAACGGAACTGGGAAATGGTCCAGGAATTTTTTTTCCTTGCCTAACACATCTTTTATTTTTTCCCTGTGAGTGATGGGAATGAAACAGTTAATGATGCATTATTATTTTGAAATTTTAATTTCATCATTTGTGGTTGTTTGGATAAGTCCTAGCTTATTGAACATTTCAGAACCTCTCGTTTTATACTTGAGATATTCATTACCTGTTTGTTCTTTGAAAATGTATTTTTTTAATATTAAATTACAATTATATTATTGCAATATCTTCGGTTCTTCGATAAAACCACCAAAGTATAGCAGTAAATTTTATAGAGATATATACTGTCAAATCAATGAATCATATCACAGTTTTTTCGTAACCATGAAATATTAGTGCCAAGAATGTCAGTAATTTTTTACAATGAATTGCGGCGTTGCTAATTTATAATCAACTGCAAAAATATCCTCTATTGATTAGAATATGATTTAAAATGACTGACTACATTCGAAATTACGAATATTAGTACAATAAAAAAAATGATTTAAAAGTAATTTTTTGGCAAAAATGAGCAAAGAATGACATATTTCGAAAGTATTCACCTTCTATGAAAAATTCTGTTCTGCTGAAATATTTTTAACATTTTTGTTGGAAGTTTAAATATAACTCTTAACCATTCAAAACTGCTCCTAGGCACATGCATTCAAATAAATATATGCTATTGAAAATTTCTTAAAAGGATGACATTCCATGGCGCCATTTCTAACAATTAATTTGATTTTCACTGCTTTAGAACTAATTCCAAAATTTTCAAAGAATTCTCGGTGAACTTTTTCATTTAAGTCAATTTAATACATAAATCTTAAGCCAGTCATATGCTTAAATGAATTCACAAATTAAGTAAATTTTTCAATAGATAATTCGAAGGGAAAAAGAGAGAAATAAACAATAAATTTTAGTAAATATAATTATTTTTAGTAATACATTTGAAAAACAAGTAATATATATAAAAAAAATTAAGTGCGAATTCCCGCTTAGATCAACAAAGGAAAATTTTATTTTAGCTACTTTTTATTAAATAGTTACAATTAATATAAATAGGTATATACATATGATAGATTCACAACATTAAGTGGTAATTAGTTTTTATTAAGTATCATTAAAGTATCGTATTGTCATCCCAAACATTCGTGTCTATAAAATTTCAGTTCAACTGAATTCTTTAAAACGTGAGAAAAAAACCTTTTCAAGTTTTGACACAAGTCGCCAAAAAGGATGCCAACGTGGCTGTATTTTTAATTCTTTAAATAATTAGTTTTAATCAATTCATTTTTATTAATTATAATTAAATTACTGTATTGTCATCCAAAATAATCATATATATAAAATTTCAGCTCAATTGAGCGGCTTAAAATGTATTTTATTAACGATTGAAAATTCCACCAAGATAAATATATAGAGAGGGCGAACTAATAGTAGGAATTGAAAAAAGTCTTAAGAGCCGATGCCGTCTATACAAAGAACCACATGGACTTCCCGAGCCGCGATTTGCCGATCTCTGATGGAGGAAGAAACAGCCTTTTTTTGCATTAACAATATATTATAAAATTTATATTTTATTGCTTCTGTTAACTAAAACAATATTTATAAACAGATTTCGAACAAAAATGTATTTTACAAACAACGCATTTTAAGTTACCATTTAAAAACTCTAATTACATTTCATAAATTTATACTTATATATTTGACTATAATGATCATGTTTACTTTTTATTGAATAATTAAGGGGACATAGTACGATTCAATTGACAAAAATTGGTCGAAAAATCAAATATAATTTTTTTAGCCTGAATTATTCTTTATATACTTTTCTATAACCTTACAAAATTTTAAAGCTCTAAACTTAAAAAACACAGACTTATGGTAGCTTTTACATTTTTTTTTATTCACATCCCATTGCAAATCAAAACATTTAACTTACTTATCTGAGAAAGATAAAATAACTAGTTTGTCTTCATTTAAAATGCTGCTTTTTTCAATTATGCATAATGCTTTGAATTTTTTTTTACCAATTGCTAATAGTATATGTAACAAAAATTGGTATGCATTTTTAAATCAAAGTGATACTTATTTTTTTTTTTTTAAATAATTGAACTCAGAAATTATACATTTTTTAAGGAATTTTCAATAGGCATTCGTAAACAGAAGTATTGTACGAATACCAATCATGTTATCGCAAAACCCACATCAACTTTTGTTACACATAGTTTGACGTACTTGTAAATCAAATTTCATGTGTGTATGTAAACTTTTGTAGGAAGAGTCGCATTTTAAAATCGCTTCACAAATTTTAAGTTTTTTCCTTAAAAAATTAAATGGCTAGCTTTTTTTGAAACTTTGAGCACAAAATCTGTTTTACATAATATACACACATAGGAGGCATCCAAAAATATTTTGAAAATCCTTAAATTAAAATTTTTTGGTTAAATCGTACCATGTACCCTTAAAATAAATCTGTTTAAATTCCATAAAACGTTTTCCTCTAACCCTATAGTTTTTAAAAATCAATTTTACAACTATTCTCAACAAAATCTACATTAAATATCTTGAGATAATCTATCGAATTCTTTTTATCATAAAAATAATCTACAAGTCAATGTTGAAACGGCTCTCAGCAATATGATAAGATAGTAACTTCCAAATTTTTCATTTTATTACGTTCTTATAAAGAAGTAAAAAAAGTTTTGTGGCGTACGAGCATTAATTATATTTCTCCTAAGATAAATTACTCTAGACCTTTTAATTCAGGAATCTCAATTTACTTAAGCGCTCTTTCTATTTAAGATACCTAGTCTAATGCATTTATTCTCTGTTAAGTATTTAAACGGGATTAGAACCTAAGAAGAGAACAATGGAATAGTTAAAAATAATTTAGAACAGAAAATGTGGTACATAGTAAATTTAAAATTGCATTATACAGAATAATTGAGATGACACTGAAAAGGATGAGAGTTTAAAGTTTAATAGCAGCAGAGTATTATTTATTTTAAATTGCAAGAATTAATTTCTAATAATAAGTTCGTATAGTTAAAAAAATGATTTTTAAAATTTTCGTTTGAAAATGTCGAATTTAAAGTGACTACAGTCGGAACAATGATTTTGAAAAAATATATAAATGAATAATTTTTTTTTATATTTAGTTGCAGTTGAATTAAATTTCTTTAAATTGTGTAAAATTGCTTTAAAAGAATATTATCCTAAGAAAAAATAATTTAAATGCAGTCTTTGGCAAAAAAGTAAGAAAAGATGAAGTACTTTCAAAAGAATCTCTTCTTACGGAAAATTTTCTTTATTAGAAATATATTGACTACGTGTGCAAAAATTAAACTTCTTCACCGAGGTTAAGCAAAATGTTTGAAAAATTCACATTATTTTCAGATTTACGATCAATCGAAATAATGACTACTGTTTTCTGTACAAATATCTCGACTCTGGAACATTACACAATATATGAATTTAAAAAAATTCACTTCTTAATTATATATTTCAAAAATTCCTAGTTCAAACTCTTTCTAGAAGTCCTAGCTATATACAAGTAAAATATTATTATTATAGAAGCATTTTTTATGAAAGGAGAATATTTTGAAAATATGTAGTTCTTTCATTCTTTTTGTTAAAATTTGTTTTAAGTGATATTTTCTTATAATTATATTTTGAAAACAATTTTTTTCTTTTGTATATTCTGATTCAAATTACACTAAATATCAAAAAAAATTATTCTTTTATACGCTTTTTCAAAACCACGGCTCCGAATGTAGTCAAGTTATCTTAAGTAATTTATATGAATAATTGCATTAAGTATTTGTTTTCATATTATTTAAATAATACATGGCTGTATTGTATTACGCAAGATATAGAAAACTATGTCTAAGATTAATTTTTTTCGTAGAATTAATTATAAATCCTTTAAACAAAGTTAGCAATCTTCCTTGATTATTCGAAACTATAAGGATCTTAAAGGGCTTTTTATAAATATATATATATATATATATATATATATATTACATAAAATGTGACTTTTTATGTAAAAAATTCGAAAAGTTAAAGAAAAATAGCCACGCATTATACAAAAACCATTTATAATATTTTCTTAAACGTTTTTCATTTGAATTATAGCAAAAAAAGGAAACAAAACTAAATTCAATGCACATTTTTCTCGTCTCAAAGACTATTTTTAAAGCACAAAGCACATTTTTTTCCCCAGCAATATTTAACATTTAAGAAAATATTAACTCTGCCTTCCCCAAAAGAACTAAATATATACACATGAAATATTTCAGAAGTCTTTTAGTAACATTTTTTAATACTTAACAAAATCTTTCTTATGAATTTATTCATAGGCAAGATAAGATATGAATGGTTAAAAAGTGCACTTGAGAAATGTTAACAAAAGAAGTAAAGTTTGAAAATATGACTGCCTTTCAATCTCCCAGAAGTCTATATCAATGCTAAATACGCTGTCCCAATTACCAGAAACTTTGAAAAGAAGTCTTTTGTTTTCAATACGACACAAAGATTGTATGTAACGGACGAGCTGAATCGATGCTTATCTATTATTTGTGAAGATACAGAAAGAAACCTACAGCTTGCTTCCCCTTACAAAGAAAGAAAAAAGGAAGCTGTAGAAAAGGAGGTTGTTAGTATGAGAAAATGACGATGGTAAGCAAAACTTCTTCACATAAAGCCAATGATTTTCGCTACACATATTAAATGTTATGGATATATATTCTTCAGTTATTATTCATATTCTTATTACAGAAGGGAGTAAAAAGAAATCTGTGTTTTATATGTATCCATAATATTTTTATTTTGTAATATTTGGTTCACGATTGCATTAACTCAGTATTTCTCAAACTGTGGGGCGCCAGCATATTGAATAGTCAAAAACAAAAGATTATTAAAAAAAATTATTAATTTACTGAACAAAATACATTTTGACACAATAAAAAATTAACCACAAATTTACACTTATAAATATATCAGTACTGCACACAATGTATTTCATAATTAATTTAACAGTACTAAGAACAAAATTAATAATTACCAGTGACAACATGAGCTTGTCATATATAAAATTATATGCAAAAATTAACACCTATCTTGATAATTTGTACGGCTTATAATTGATCCCTTGAATGCCAATTGAAAATTAGGTGATTCGCTTCCCAATGCCACCATTTAACAAGTAGGCGAGTGTATGGGATGGGGAAGGGTTGAAAAGAAATAAACAAGCAAATTCTCTGAAATTAGTAAATCCTTCTCAAAAGATTGTACTTTGGAAAGACGAATACATATGTCCAGGGCAATTAATTCACTGGCTGAGTGAGACGTTTATATACGCTGGTGGCACTTAAGAATTTAATGTCGTATTATAGGTTTAGCGTCAAAGCATAGTATTATTGAATTCAATACATTGTTATTGTATGGAGGGTGGGGCGATGAAAATTATAATTGAATATTGGGTCACCAATATTGAAAGCTTGAGAAGCACTGCATTAACTATCTGAAACTAAAATTATTGATTATGTTCATTTTCATGATAAAATTCATTTATAAGAGATTGGATGTGCGTAATAGAAAGTTATAGATGCATGCCTCAAAATTATAGAGAAAGCAGTTTAAAAAAATATAAATTTTTGAACGACGAAGTGCAACTAAATATATTATATAGTTGTATGTGAATTAAGCTGCTAATTATCTTATGGCAAAATAATTTATCGCATATTCATTTTTTAATTCCATTAATATCTTAATGAAGCATTAAAAACTTATATATTCCGTATCTCTTTTTCCTAGTATACCAATTTTGTAATTAACTTTGATTATTTTAGATGAATCTTGTTATATTCTAATAGTAGCCCTAGAGGGATTTTTTTGTTGAGCAAAATATAGTAATATTCACTTAATTATTAAACTGAAATTATAGTAATATGTTTTACCCATTGTTTTAACAAAACTGCGATTAAAAAAAAAAGAAGTAAATTCAAAGCACAATAACGATATCTAAAAGTAGAGATCAAATGCAAAAAATCGACGCCAAATTGCACAAAATTACTTAGCAAGACAGTAAATAATATCATGTAATCAGCAATTGTATTACTCTAATGGTGATATAAAATTTTTCAAATAGTACCTTAATAAAATTTGAATTTTTTCACAAAAAGTTTACCTTCCTTACTTCCTCAGTGGTTCGACAACCCAGGGTGGGCCTTGACCTCCTCAAGAAGCCTTTTCCAGGCCTGCCTTCTTTCTACTAGTTTTCTCCACAATTCTTAGTTCTCAAAATTAGGAGATCTTTTTCTAGGTTATCAATCCATCTATGATTTGGCCTGCCCTTTCTTCGTGTGCCAATTGGTTGATCATTGAAGACTTTTTTAGTGGTTCAGTCTTCGTTTATTCTGTTAACGTGACCTGCTCATTTAATTCGTTGTATTTTGATGAAGTTAACAATGCCGGATTCATTATATGATTGATAAAGCTCTAAATTCATCTCCTTCGCCACGTTCCATTTTCCTGAATTCCTCCAAACATAATTCTTAAAATCTTCCTTTCCTATATACTTATCATGTTCCGAGACATAGACCAAGTTTCACATGCATAAGTTAATACTGATCTCAAAATACTTTTATGCAATAGAACCTTTGTTTTTCTTTTGATTAAATCCGATCTCATATATTTTCGTTAAAAAAAAGTATACTTCTTAAAACTTAAAAAAAAAAAGGAATATTTATAAAGCTGCCATTTAAAGGAAAAAAAATCGTTCGACATAAAAATGATTTTATTTTCAATTCCATGTATCATAATCAAAAGCCAAAATAGTTTTAGAAAATTAAATTCTATTGAACAATTTAAAAAAATCGATATTTTCTCAGCAATTTGAATATTTTAACGTAGTAGAAAACCTTGAGTAAAAAAATTATGTTAATTATTTCATATTATACGGAGAATAATGAAGTTAGATATTCAACAGTAAATTCAGTTAAATATAGATTTCAGAGAAATTACAAAAAACATTTACATTATATAAATAAAACTTTTATGGTCCTTAGATAGTTTATACCAAGCTGATAGGTATTAACCAGTAACAGATAACCTGACGTATGTAAATAAACTAACCAATGTCCAGCTATATTTCGTGATATTGTATGACCACATATTGTTTTATTAAGTTATTGATAATAAGTCCTAGAATTAAGCTTTCACTTGCATTCAAAAACACTGTAATAGCCCTCGCCTTTTGATTTAAAATGGACCAGACTTGAATTTATAAATCTGACGTATATTTTATGCCACCTGGGAGCCTACTTTCATAAAGTCCATTCTTATAATGTCCTTAATCAACAAAAGAAACATGTTTGCAAAACGAGTTTTTCTAAATCGTTCCCACAAATCTCCCTTTTCTCTGATACGGAGTACAGCAAAACCCGTTCTTAGAAAATCTCTACTCAACAGAAAAAAAAAAAAAAACGTTCCTATCAAATTTAAAGTCTGTAGGTTCAATAGTTTGAAAACAAGAATTTTTAGTCACTGTAACGTCCCCCTACAAACCCCTTGAGAGTAAATTTTCACAAAAACCTTTTTAAACGATTCTTTACTCGACGAAAAAAACATCTGTCAAATTTCAAATATTTGTGATTAATAGTTTAGATATATCGAGATGTGTGAATGGACGCGTGAGTGGGTCACTTTTCCCTTCTGTCTCTTTATATATAGAGAGAGATGTTGGAAACACAAGAAACAGCTTTTTTTTATCGAAAATCTTTAAGGTATCCGACTACGTTCGGAACCGTGATTTTAAAAAAGTGTATAAATGGATAATTTTCATGATATTTAGTGTCACTCAGATTAGAATACATACATAAAATTGTTCTAAGGACATTTTGACACAAAAATTTATTTAAATACAATATTTTGGCAAAAAATTAACATAGAATAATCTTTTTTTCAAAATGTTCTCCTTTTGCGAAATATATTATATCTATTATAATAATATTTTGCCTGTATATAGCTCAGACTTCTCTACAGAGGCTCAACTAGAATGTTTGAAAAGTTCACATTATTTTCAGAGTTACCACCAATTGAAATAATTATTGGCGATTTCTTATTAAAATTGCTCCCCTTTGTTGTCGTAAAATATGGATAAAACCCACTTCTAAGTTATATATTTCAAAAATTATAGTTGAGCCTCTGTAGAGAGATCTGAGCTATATATAGGGAAAACATTGTTATCATAGAAGCATTTTTCACAAAAGGAGAACCTTTTGGAAAAAGATTATTCTAAGATAAATTTTTGCCAAAATATTGTATTTAAATAATTTTTTTTTATCAAAATGTCCTTAAAAGTGTTTTATACATGTATTATATTCTAAGTGACACTAAATATCATGAAAATTATCCATTTGTGCGCTTTTGCAAAATCACGGTTCCGAACACATAGTCTGATACCTTAAAATTACTTTTCTTAAATTAATTTCTCACGTTTATATTTATTTATTTATTTTTGAATCTTAAACCATAAAATACAATCCAAAACTAGATGTGTTTATGAAATAACCGTTTAATTATTTTTTTTAAATGCAATGAATATTTCAGATAAAAAAAACTCTTTTGATTGCAAAACCCATTTTTTATACAGTTTAATATGTATTAGTATTCACCGCATACCTCTCATAAAAACTAAAAAAATAGAACCAATATCGCATATTATTTCTCTCACATGACTAATTATGTTCTGAAATAACTTTCTGCAATACTTCTAGTCCTTTCTAATACAATGTTATGAATTGTTTCTCCTACCGAAACCCAGGAAACTTTTGTCCAACCGAAAAGACGGATATTTAAATCCAGTTTTACGACGCTCCTTGAAATGTGCAGAAGAATTAAGTACTCTCGGTAGACTAATTCTGGGATCTTTTATCATCACGCTATTCTAATAGCGTTCAGATTATTTCATTTTTAATGTATTTCTGGGAACGGGTCGTAAAAGAGCCAGCACTAACTGTGGCTTCGTAATCCAACTTAGTTTCCGTGCGTTTCCCAAAAACGAGTTGCCTTCGAAAAATATATGAAGTTATACACCAGTGAACGGAAATGAAATAAATGGGGAAAATGACAATGCCCACTCGATGACGAAAAATCGGAAATTATGAATATTAATCCATAATTGTGTGCGGAGGGTTTATTTTTGGAGTCTTGCAGTTGCCATGCCATCTATTGATACATTACGAGATGTTTCGACTCGCCAAAAAGGAATTACATTAAGATTTGATATCTGTGAATTAAAATATTTCTCAGCGAATACTTAATAGATGGAATACCACTAAGCCTACTTTGTTTTATTTTATGATGGACTTGGGGTAAATATTTTATGTTTATTTATGACAACAGTTTAGATTCTGATGTGAAAAATACTTAAAAAACCAATATAATCAACGAATTGGGCAAAGAAATGAATGAATTAATCACATTATAGAATTAGATTTCTCTGTAAATAAGAATTTAAATAGAATTCTGAATAAATTTGATTACACAAGTGCGTGTACTTCAATTCATTGCAGTAAATAAACAAATTGGAATTGTACATTTAAAAATTTTAAATACGATTCTCTGCATTATTATGGTACTTTAGTATACTCTTCAGTGTTAACAATGCTAAGCTATCCAAGGTTTAACAAGACTTTTGTAATTCATTTGTAATTAAAGAACATAGTTTTCTTAACAGTAGCAATACTGGAAAATCAAGTTACGATTCCAAGCCAAAATTTTGAAATTGTAATACCATACAACTAGAAAAAATGTTAATGTCTTAATTTTAAACTATACTACGTGGCAAAACACGAACTTCTAAGTATTCTCGAAATAAGCCAGATAAATTTCCTTCCTCTTATTATAGGGGTGTCAAACTCGCGGCTCACAACGAACATTTTTGTGACCCTGCGAGTATATCTCGGCACAGAATAATATAAAATAAAATATCAAAATTTCTCCTGAAACAGGAAATTTAGTAGTAGAGAAGAGATGTCAAGTGTCAGGAAGTAAACATTAACTTTTCTTGTTCTTTTATTTATGTTTATTGTACCGCAATATTCGAAATAAACCAACGTTTCATGGGTATTGATTTTTTTACGGTCTTCCTAAAGTTAAATCATGTTTGCTTGGCCCAAGTTTGACTTGGAAACCCTTGTCTTACTGGCTAGAATGTGTTTTATAAACACAGGTGGCGCGCTCTGGATATACGACTCTGTATTTTAGACCCTTATTGGTTAGTATTTGAATTTTTCTTCATTCATTTACGTTTTGTTGAGATCACAGATATACAGTTTGTTAACAACCCAACAAACCAAATAATTGAATGTTATGTGCAGAATTGTTCCCAATATTGAATTCTATGTTAAAACAGACCGCGTTAAGAAATTTGTTATTTACTATGTAGAAGCTCTCTATCGAAAAAAAAAAGAGCTTTATTTTCATTCATTAATAGTTTTATATTCAGCAGCTGTGTGTTTGATACATTTATGTCATGTATAAGAACAAAATTATCTAACAATTAAAAAAAAACATGAACTTAAAAGATAATTGCATAGAGCGAATTCAAGGCGATTTTATAGTGGTTAAATCTTTGTGGTTAAATCTCTAACTGTATTCTGATTTTATTCAAAGCCAAAAAGGAGCAAAATATCTTATCAAACAATGTCATATTTTCAACAGACTAAATCAACGTCGGTTACATTGATAGTTATTTTAACTAACATTTGCAATTTCATTTCAGATTTTTTTATCCACTTGGTCTAGCCATCCAAATCAGAAAAGGATCAAGCTTTCCGAACAATGAAGAATAAAAACTAATCTTAGAAACATTACTGAAATTGGTACGTATTTTCGAAACAGTTAAAATGGATAAGTATTTCCAAATAGATAGTAATCTCCAAGTGTGCCGTTAGAACTTGGTTAGAACTCTTAACAATCTCAAATCAAGATGGCGGTTCTTATTTAAAAATGCGCCCCATAACTGTACATAGTTCACAGCTTGTAATTCAAGAGGTTATTATTTTTTTTCAAAACTTGTTTTATAATCAGATAGAATAGCTATATTCAAGTCATGAGTAACAACTTCGAAAATGCTGCCATCTAATTAATGTTCAAATGCAGTTCCATGAATTCAGCAAATGTTCTGTGAAGAGCATTATTTGACAGCTCATTTTGAAGACCAATAGAGAGACGCTTTTGTCAATCAAACAGAAAAGAATCTCCATTTAAGCTCGTGAGTAACCGTTTATTTACTCAGGCATTGTCTCCAAGTAGGCGTTATTGGTGACAATACACAATTGACTAATAAAAAATTTTTAAAAAAATATTAGTTCATTAGCTTTTCATCCATTTTTGTTATATTATAAAAATCACGTTACTGAAAAGAAAAGACCATGATTTGTTTTGTAAATGTGGTGGTAAAAAGAGTACCAGGTGGAATATTCCTTTTGGCGACTCAATTGCTTGCGCCGGCGAAACGGAAAAGTACCTTTATTTATTTATGTTTATTGTGTCTGCGCGTTTTGACTACATATTCTTCCATATGTATTTTATAAAATATGACACTCAATACATAATACTTTATGCACTTAATCGTTGTATGTTTCCAGTAACACTGAATCATTCATGTTTAAAAAATGAGTTATAAAACTTATTAAAACCATAAGTGGAAATAAAAAAATGAAATAATTTACTTTAAAAAATGTGATTATTAAACAACACTTAACAAACCATAAGTGTAAATATGCATCTTGCTAAAAGAGCTTACAGCAATTAACCGCATAAATTTACGAGCTTTTAAATGCAAAGTTTACTGTAGACCACCCAATGTAGAATGAGTGCACTTGAAATTTTTCGAGGCCTTAAGTTCTTCCGTTGGTGTGGTATGGATGTTCGGAGAGGGGGTTTTAGCTCAAGAATCGTTATCGTTACCAGGCCTGGATTCAAAGCAACGAGTTCCGTCACCAGTAGATCTCGTGTTGGTTCACTTTGAAACATAAATTAAAATCAAATCCAATCAAATTTAACTGTAAAGTGTGTTATCCGAAAAGTTTATTTTTCTCAGTAAATTAGTTTCTAAAGGAAGATAATAATAGTTAATCCAGCTTATGTCTTTAAAAAGAAAAACAAATATAAATAACTTGTTTATTTCTTACATTTTTGCTTAGTTTCAACAATAAAAGTAATTGTTTATGATTTAAATATAAAAGTTTAAGCTTTTACCGGGCAGAAAAAGGGAGAAAAAACAACAACATTTAAACTTCAATAACTACTCAAGACCATAATACTAGATGCATTTTAAAAGAGATAAAAATCTTTAAAAAGAAGTGCATAGAGAAAAAAAAAGAAAGGAGCAAAACTTCATTCCACACAACGGAAGCATTTCTATCTTATATTCCATAAACATGTTAACCCCAAGGAACGCTTGAAGTAAATTTTTTCCCCACTAAAACTTAAATCCTTCCTTTTCCAGAAAACATACAAACAATTTTTTCTCTTCATCTTAATCTTAAAAAGATAAAGCACAAAAAAGAAAAGAAAAGGGGTAAAAAAAAAGAAAAAAAGATATGTCATGTGCGTAATCAAAGCAACACGTCATGCGTTTCTTTTTTATTTACTTTGCCGAAGGCTGTGTTCGAGATTCTAGGGGAATTCCTTTTATTTTCCTGTTTTTATGCATATCTCCTCTAGTCCTCCTTTTCAGCGTCTAGGCCCTAACTTGATATGCAATGTATCTCATTTTTTAACTCTTTTATTTCTTTTTTTCCATGCGTGAAAATGAAGATGGAAAAAAAAAAAAAAAATTCCGGCACAACTCTGTGCCATTTGAATGATTAGCCGTTTAGGGATGGAAATTTCAACCCCCGTCCTCAGCTTTCGTGTTGTCTTTCTATTTGCTGCAGCGAGTGGGGACTGTTGTGACTAGATCTCTTGGTGTGGTTTCTTTTTAGAACTTTTTAAGGCTTTAGGGATGGAAAGTGAGAGAAAAAGGCTTTATTAGGTCTCGTTCTGTTTCCAGTTTGAAAGCAGAGAAATGATGAAAGAAAGTTCTGCTTTGCTTCAACGCTATTTTCCCTAGAGCTAAGGGTTAGGAGCAAAAAGTGTACTTGGTGCATTGGGGTCAAAATTAAGATATTCTTTATATTTTTTCTCTTTATAATGTCTGGTGTTATCTTTATATTGAACATTATAAATATTTATGTACATAAAACATTACAGTGCAAAAAGTGTGACAGAAGAGAGATAAGATATATAAACATTATATGAAATATAAATAAAATGTTAATACGGTTATAGGTGTAATGAAGGAAAATGTAATATTTTTTCCCTAAGACTTATGTTATATAAGTGATTTAATAATTCTTAATCAAATCAGCTATATACACCGATGTGCAAAAAGGTTTTCCTAGTGTAATTTCTTTCAATAATGATAAAAGTCGTACCGTAACATTTCTAAAATGTAAGCAAAGTTTACCAAAAATCCAATCTGCAGAATAATAAGGAGCTATGGTTTGAAAATAAACTTGGAGCACAATTATACAGAAAAATGAAACGCCCACGTTGAAAGCGACTGACAAGAAAATTATAGCATTTAGTATAGGACATATTTACCCTGACTGTTACGCAGTTTTGACAACATCTGCCCATGCAGTGGAAACAGTTGTCCAGGAGTTGTCTTCTGAGGAATTGCTGTCCATTCCTTTTGTAGTATCAATCACTGCTAACGGCTGGGGACGTATTGCCAAGCGTCTCGATCCGAAACCCAGATCGGAGACCAAGAGATCCGAATCTCGATCAGAGACCCCGACGGTCAATCGATCTGTGTAATTCCCTCAGTCTAACAGTTCTATTGCAGCCACTGTGCGAGGACATGCAGCATTGTTGTCCATTAAGAGGAACTCGAAACACACAACATTTTTAAAAAGACGCGCATGAGGATGGATAATTTTGGTATTACAGTGGGAACCAACGATTGCACAACCTTGGGCAGTGCAAGTTTACCCATTGGGCGCTTGGGGTGGGTGAGGGGTAGAAAGACTCAGATAAGCTGCACTTAACAGTATCTAAGAGCACCTCCTTGGATCCTCCAGTGCCAAGGAGGCCGAAATGAGTTTAAACCGGCACTGATCTTGGGAAATGTGCAAGCATGATACCGGTAATTTTCGATTATATGGGAGGGGCTATTACATACTCTTGGCATTCTCCGAATATGTTAAGAGTACTCGAACCTATTGTTCAATTGATGCGTTCCAGAAACCAAATAAAACAACGTCTCTGAGGATCAGGTGATAATATCAATATCGTACTGGTATTGGGTGTAAATACATCACCATTGTGCAATCTCCCGACCATGGTAAAGCAGAAAAATCCAGTACTGTACTATGTCTAGTGATTTCTCCCGCTGCCTTCTGTCTTTTTCTTTGTGTCTCTGGGGACTATATGCAGGTAATCCTCTGCCATGTTTGTGTATGAAAGGCTATCATTTAAGTATTATACATTATTTCATGTCCTTAAACGCTATCCAAATAAGGAAAACGATCTCTAACTCCCCAGCCACATGGTTATACTTCAAACTTCCTCCAACCTTGGATGAAACCATCTAGATGCAGTGAACTGTGTTTTCTGTTGAATAATATTACATTATGGAAACAATTCCTTATCGTTTATACTGATGTACATCGTGCAATACTATACTGTTCTCAGAAATGCTGAGCGCTCACCGGCAGCCTGTCTTATACCCTTCGAACAAGTCACCTAGCACGTCGTGATGCATATATGCAAATTCATTATCCAACCTGACGGCAATCGATCTTCAGAATGGTATTTCAATTCCTTATAACAGTTCGTTTCCCATATATATTAATTTGTATCAATGTATTCGTGTATAATCAAATTAATTACATACATAAAGCTTGATTTTCTACA
>BMAV01000281.1:197921-223999 GCA_019973955.1 Trichonephila inaurata madagascariensis
TTCATCGCTTGATGGAATGATTAAGAAGTTTGAAGAAACAGTCACTAACAATTTGCCCAGGTATAGGACTTGAACTTATATGACAGAAGTGATAACAGATGCCACAAATGTAATCGTTGATGGTTCACAGGAAACCATTGTTGGTACACATATCATCGACAGTGCGAAATATCCCTTGTGACATGTAAGTGTGCACGATTAACGGTGGTCATACTGAATGTATTGTAACTTCTCATGAGGGAAGTAAAAAAATGTAGTGAATACAATTTAACATTTCATTTCTAATTTGTATGTTTTACTATTATTATAACACTTTTTGCATTGTGCAGCGTCATAAATACCCCTATCAGAATTTTTTTAACTAAATTTTTCCTCCACGGAATCTTATTTCCCTTGTTATTATCAGTCTGCATTCCAAGTTTGGTGTCATTGCGGTTGTTGAGCTACGGCGTCAGTTTAAAAAAAATTCCTTGTATACTGCTCAATAACTTTATAAAGCAATAAAAATTATTCAAACAATCGTTACTAGAGGAATATCTTTTAAATATTTAAATTTGTACAACAATGTTTTATTCGATTTTTATCTCCTTAATCACGATTTTTACGCAGCATTAATAAAGTTTAATATCACGAAAGATCTGACAAATTTATTATTTCATCAAAACAAGCAGCGCTAAACGACGAACGAAAGATAATTAGATAAGGTTTATGCATAATAATTAATGAAACTGTGACTCCCAACAGAATCGAGACACATCTCCTCCATTATCTGGGATTCAGATTAAAATTAGTAGCTCCAATTCTCCATATTCCGGACTTGTTATTAAAAGTAAACTAAAGCTATTGGTTATTAGAAGGAATCAATGCAGGTCTGGGCGATGTGTTCGTCTTCCGGGGATTAGAGGCAAGCCGAAGTGTTGCCAAAAGGGGATTGAAAATTTTCGGAAATGCAAATTTAATGAGAAGGGAAATTCTGTGTTAGGCAGTAAATATCTCTACACCACGTGTGGAAAAGTTGAAAACAGAAAACATGCCTGAAGTTTTTGACATAACATGTGAGGCTCGAAATATAAAGAATAAAACAGGATGTTGATTCATGACTTTTTGATTTAGTATTTACACAACACTTTTATACTTTTACACAAAGGCATACATGATACGATAGAAGTGTTAGTTTGTAGTATATTTTAGAACTGATATGACATTCTAACAAAAATGCTATACCTTTTGTAATATAATATTTCATCTTTGGTCTATTTATCGGCTGTTTATCATAATATTTGGATTTGCAAATGGTGAGATTTCATACATCAAAACAATTTTAAAACGCAAATGTAATGCAGAAGGAAATATTTTTAAGAAAAATATTAATTTAATATGTACTGAAAAGATATTTTTCCCTACTTATAAACATTCCATATTTTATGTATTATTAACATCTATACGAAGAATCCAATAAAATATCTGTTAGAGAATTGTACTGCTCAGCACAACAAAAGTTCAAATAAAATTATTTTTATATACATGCCATTGCACAGATATATCAAAACCGTTAATGTGTTAGAAAAACTTTTATATTTCTAAAATGCACAAAATCTCCTTTTATTCTGAATTTTTTTTAACAAAAGTAATTCTTTACTTTATTTTATTCTAACACATATTAAATTATAAGTAGTGAGGTTCACACACAGAATCAAAATATATACAAATGAAACTTAAAGATGACTCACTACGTTCGTTGCCGTGATTTCGCAAAAGCGTATTAATGAATGTTGTTTTGAGTGCGTGTGATATTTAGTGTCAATTTAATTTGAACATGCATATAAAATTGTTTTAAGAATATTATTACAAGAAAATTATTTAAATGCACTTTTTGGCAAAAAATAAAGGATGGCATTTTTAAACACACACACACACATTCTCCTTTTATGAAAATTACTTATATAATAATAATATTTTGCCTATGAATAGCTAATACTTCTCTGTACAGAGCATAAACTAGGACTTCTGAAATACAGTCACACCTCTATGTAACGAACCTCTATATAGCGAATTTTTTTTCTGGAACCTTGAACATTTCACGATTTTCTTCGTAAAATAACCTCTCTATAGCGAAGTGCATTTTCTATGTAATGAACTTTTTCTTTTGTGATTCAATTTTTGTTCTTCCTTTTTTTAAAGTATTTTTGAAAAAAATTCAAGTTATTCTCTCTTTAGCACATTTTATGGTAGTCATAAATCTTGAACTAGTTTAATTAGATCCTAACTCGCAGAGCAATAGGGTTCTGGACGTTTCATCCAAGAAGTGCAACCTTTAACCCCCATTGCCCAGTTCACTAGAAACATCTCCGATATCCTCTTTCACCCTCAGTAGAGTTTGCCCGTATCTCCGCGTTCTAATTATAAAATAATGTTTGTTTAATATTACTTGTATGCTTTAAATTATAAAGTGTCCTTAAAATTCATGAATTTTAGTACAAAATTATTTTCTTAATATTGAAAATACAGTGAATTCTTCGACATTCTTTTTTTTTTTTTATTTTTTGATGGGTAAGATATATAAAATAAACATATATTAATTTTAAAAAGATGTGATAATTACTTTTTTAATATATAGTATTTATGAATTTAAAATTTATTTTTTGTGGTTTATAAAGTATATTAAAAGATGAACCTCTATATAACTAATTTTTCATGTAACGAACTTTTTTCCGGGGTTTAGCGACTTCTTTAGATAGAGGTCCGACTGTATATTATTTAGAAGTGAATTTATTTTCATACTTTCATACATCAGAGTAGAGAAATTTTAACAATAAAATAGCGGTTATTATTTCAATGGATATTACTCAGAAAATAATGTGAACTTCTCAAAAATTTTGGTTTAGTCTCTGTACAGAAGCCTTAGCAAAATATTATCGAAGCTGTTTTCACATGAAAACAGAAATTTTGAAGATATATGTCAAACTTTCTTCATATGTTGCCAAAAATTGCATTCAAATAAAAAAAATTTCCCGAAATAAAAGAATTTTATAAATATATATATATGTTCTAACTCAACTAATACTTAATATATATATATAAAAAATTCATTTACACGCTTATTAAAAATCTCGGTTCTTAACGTAGTCACCTTAAAAAACCAATTTTATAAAAGCATAAACTAATATTTTACATTTAACTGCACATTTATTTATATAGTTTGTATTTTCTGAAATCATTAATTGTTTGTAGAAATAACAAAAATTGAACAAATAGTCTAATTTTATTATAACTGGTTACGTATACCTTTCTAGAGATCAGGTTAATTATTTACTTTTTTAATTAACACACAAATATTTTCCCAGCAGGAAAATACGCCTCAACAAATTAAATATTTGTAATGACACAAGCATTTTACTAAAAATCTCAAATCATGGAACACATCATATATTTACTGTAGATGAAGCTATTTAAATGCAAATGATGCACTAGTGCATTTGATTCTAATTAAATTACACATTACAACGGAAAGGGCTAATTAACAGCAACGGAAATGCTTACAACGTGAATATTTGAATCATTTATTTTCAACAAAAAAAAAAGTGGTTATCATGTGTACTCTAATGATGAAATGTTTGTCTTAGATGAATTATTCAGCGACTTTAGACAGAGGAATAGACAGTAATAAAATAAAAAATTTCTATTTTAATGAACTTTGTGAATACCTTATTATTTTGAGACAGAAATTAGTTTAAATATAAGATGAGTGATTATAAAAAAAAAACACAGGTTCTGAGAAAGAACACAATAGTTAGGTATTTTAGTTCGACTTAAATCAAAAATATTATCCGCATTGCCTAATTATGTATTCAATTACAGTAGTATACATCCTGATTATATGATATTTGATTGTCTTTTTTATTAACGTCCTACTCTAATGCATTACAAAGACTATTGGCAACGGACATAGTATTTTGAGCCTTTGCCAAGTGATAAAGATAACATCTACAATGGCATCCCATACCATGTAAATGTGAGAAGTCTGAGCCTCGACTGATATAACGTGAATCAACCCCTATACAAGGGGGGTGAGGGTCTTCAATGGCACTAAGACTCAAACTGAAGACTCACCGGTCACGAGCTCGTAGCAATGGCCAACGTGACCATCCCGATTATAAATTAATAGCCATTTATTCAAAATATAGCTAACAATTAAAGAATAATGCACTTAAAAGAAACAATTTGAAATATTGTAATTCACTTTTTAAACTTTTCTCACTTTCTTCCAAATGGGCTGCACTTCCGTAGTATATCCATTGCAGACACAACAAGTCCCCAAGTATGAGAGCCATTTCATTGGTAGCGCCATCTAGTGACGACTCCCATTACCAAATATATGTGATACTTGAATTTATTTAATCCAGGCTCTCGTCGGATTCTAAATATTGTCGAGAGTACCAGAGCCAAATTGACACTAAAGGGATCTCTTGCATGCCTCATAATTTTACGACATGCGTACTCTAACGATTTTCGCATCCAGAAAATCTACCGATTCCAACTGCAATCGAATCCTCAACCTTAGGCTTACGAGGCAGACACTTTACTTTTAAACCACCGAGGCAACATATACTTAAGAAATAAAATAATTTTAAAAAATAATTTTTTTTTTAAGTATTTTAAAGTTGAGGTAAAGGAAAATTCTGTTCTCAAAAACAGTATAGACTCTCAACGGTGTAACTTAAATACGCTTAAACTTTTCACTTTAAATTGATTATATTTTAAAGGCATAAAGTGTACATATCTTGAAAAAAAATTGAAAATATTTATAATACATTACTTATGATTGAAATTTAAAAAAACAACGGTATCTTTCCGTTGAAGCTATACCAAAGCTAAAAAGAGATAGACTAGGTTCATTTTATTGTTGCGGTGTTTGACTTGTTTTTTGGGACTTTATTTGTTTCGTAATTAGCTTTCTCTGAACTTCAATCGTCATTTGTTACTCTCAGAAAAGGAAGCCAAATTAAACTATCAACATCTAGACTCATCTAGCCTAAACAAAACAACGCCAAATGGAAGTGCTTTAACGAGAAAGTTCCAAAAAAATTCTGTAGGGTTCTCGTAATTTAACATTTTTATTAAAAAAAATAAAAAAAGAGAGGTAACGAGTGTTTAGTCAACCATTATATTTCAATATCTTACAAGTGTTATCATTCCCCGATGTAATATAAGGTAAATATAGGTAATAGGTAAGTTTTTGAGCCAGGTATTTCATCAGTAAATTACAGTGGTACACACAAGGGTGTGTCGAAAGGGTCCGGACCCACTCACCCCATTGCTTCATTTTTTTTCCAATTGATTAAAGCCCTATGTATATAAGTAAGTAAATTAACTCCAGAAAAATGTAATTAAATTAATTATTTGTTATTAATAATTGATTTTATTTATTAATGCAAATTATTTATTGTTTGCAGTTTCTTGTTCTCGGCTGTCGATAAAATCAAAAGAATATGTTTTGCGGCGTATTGGAGGTATGATACGAGAATGGTGAAATTTTGACCCTAAATCCCACACTCCTTGAAAAATTCCTGAGTTCACCTATGGTAAATTATACAATATTCATGATCAAAATTTACAAAATTTAAAGAATTTTCGTAACCAATTACTACTATGAAATAGCTAGCATGCCAATATAAATATCAGAATATTACATTAATTGACAAACTTTAAATGAGCATTTGGATCTACATTCTCAGAATGTAGTAATGAGATATTCTGAAAAAGAAACTTTCAATAAAATTTAAATCATTTATTTCTACTTCAGTTCTGACTTATTAAATAAACTATTCATATCTACGTTGCTTTTCAGACAGTCAAAATATTATTGATGCGGATGGCAGTACTAAATAAAAACAGCATTAGGAAGAAAAGGGCCTTTTTAGCATTCTGTAATTGTATTCCACTCAGTCATCTAATAAATTTATTTCAGTCTAGACACAAGGGACTTTTCTTAGTTCAGTAACGGAAACTTTTATCTAAATCAATGGAATTACGTTAGTAAAGAATCTAAGTTTTTTAGATTTTATGCACGTTTCAAAGGAAACGTTTTGCTATTTATTATCTTCTTACTCTAATTTTAAAATAAGTCACTTAAAAATACGGAATAAGAATGATTGCTTACGTGTATAAATAATTCTATGAATGGTAATTTTAATAATATTATTTAGCACAAATGTTATAGGAATTTTTAATACTTATACTTAAAAAATAGTTCTGTAATCAATGTTAGGATTTTATGGAATGTATTTGTTTTCTGGGTGTAGTAATCATTTAAAGTCATTTGATTCTTTTCCCCTGTTTTGATTTTTTAATAATATGGTATTAACACACCACCTGTCTGCCTTAACACAATTGAGTGCCAAACTAAAATTAAGGAGCTAATTTCATATGGCTGGATTGTGGGCTGTTGGGATCCATGGCAAAGAGAGAGCCAACCTTGATCCTCAGAAGAGAACAGAGCATTATATCTACTTACACTGACAAATTTATTGCAATGACCCAAAACACCAAGTGCCTCGGAAAGCCATTGGGAACCCTGTTCACTATGCGTCCTATCCGGAGACACTTGGAGAGAGCCGAGACTGTTACCCGCTTTCGCCTAACCACCGAATGTGACTCTTTAGGAATATACCTCCATTGGCTTGGCCTGGTAGCTGACGAGGCCTGCCCGTTCTGCGACAGTGCAGGAATGGATGGCGACCACCTGCTCAAATGCACTGGACTCGATGAATACCCGACTGACGACGTCGTCAGACGGTACTGGGAGGCTCGGTATCCAATGCTCATGAAGGCAAGCATAGGCATTGTATAGGTAAATAAAATAATAATATAGCATTTTAGAAAGTACATTAAAAAAGATATTATCCACTGATATATATTTCGATGTGGTTAAGAAATATTACATATATATACGAGCACAATCATAAAAATAATTCGATAAGTTAATTAAAATAGGCTAAACTTTAAAATTCTTTTTTGCTAAAAAATTTCACGGTTCTGTACGGGGTAGTTTGTATAAGATATTTATGGGAGGAGTTAAGCTTTATATTTAATTTTAAAACACACGATAAATTAAATAAGTTTTGTAAGAAATTCATTTTTTTTTTTCATAAGTATGGAATATTTCCGTTAATCTGAATGTTGGATAATTTACAATTGATTAGGATGGAGAACTCGAAGCTATCCATGTAACCCGTCAAACACTTGGCATTTGTCTTGCACCTCTTGAGAGGATCAATATTTTAAAGTTCTATTTGTGCCCTACAGCAGCATTTCTCAAACTGTGGGGTGCCCTCCCCCCTTAGTGGGTCGTGATAACTCTACGAGGGGGGAGCGAGTATATTGAAAGGTCGAAAACAAAAGATTATTTAAAAAATATTAATTTACATAAAGTAGACAAACAAAATACATTCTGACATAATAAAAAAATGAAATAAACATTTACTCTGATATAATACACATACAGACGTATTAGTATATTGCACAATGTATTTTATAACAAATTTAACAATGCTAAGTTAAGAACAAGTTTAATAATTACCAGTGAACCTTTGGCCTTGTCATATATAAAATTGTATACAAAAATTAGACTTTATCTGGATAATTTTTTTCTACGGTTTATAATTAATCCCTTAACTGCGGATTAAAAGTTACTCGATTCTCTCCCTAATTGCAACCATTTTTCGTGTAGGCGCGCGTATGCAATGTATTGGGGGATGGGGGAATAAGGAATATATATAAATAAGTATATTATCTGAAATAAGTAAATCCTTCGCAAACACTTTGTCAAGATCCTTTTATTGCATTCCTAAGCCTTCGGAATAATTTTAAGGATAGCAGTGCACAATAAAAGATCGTGCTTCGGCAAGACGTGTATATACGTCCGGGGCAATTAACGCTTTGACTGAGCGAGACGTTTATACACGCAGGTGGCACTTAAAAGGTTAAAGTCGTATGGTAGCTTTAACGTCAATGTATAGTAATATTGAATTCGATACATTGTTTTTTTATGGAAGGGGAGGTGCGAAGAAATTTATGATTGAATATTGGGTCGCAATTGTTGAAAGTTTGAGAATCACTGTCCTACAGGCTTTATCAAGAGCTGTAGGGAGTTTCTAAAGAAAATTGAGGAAAATGTTGCCATACAATCGGTACCTTTCCATTGTGGTCTTCAAGGAAACTTAATGGCGGACATTTGCCCAACAAGGAAATAGAGGTGTTCTTCAAAAGCTCTGTACAAACCTTCTTCTACATTCTGCTAAATTGGATATAAAGAAAATTTTCAAAGAATGAATTGGTCGTGTGGCTTTCGAAGCTGCTGGAAATTAGTCTTGGTTTGTGCTTCGTGGATCTCACTCTATCCCGGATCCACCACGTGCTGTTCCTGTAATCGAGTTTAGACTTTAAACCAGTCACGACTGTCTTAACGTCTATTCGTTCCGCGTTAATTTAGCTGACTGCGTTTCGTGTTATTCTGGATGAACCATGACTGTGATCATTGGACGATTGTTCTGCAATAAATGACCGAAACGTTGATCGATCGTTAAATGATCGAAGCCAATGTAAAATTATCGTGGTATCTCCCCTCTAACACGGTTTTCTTCCTTCAGGCCAAATTGGGACTTTGAAATGGAACAACTCCACCCTGGAAACGAACAGTCACAGCTAAATAGAATATGGATAATCAGGGAGATAGAGGATAGTTTTATGAATACAATATAGCTACGATACAACTGTCGAAATGACAGTCACTTATTCCAGAATTACAGTCGTTATTAAAAGATTCTCTTGGGGGTGTTCAGAGGTTGCACCTCATTAAAGACAAGTGCCCATTGCTTATAACTAGTTTACTGTCTTGTCTACACATCACGTAATCAATTTTAAAATTAGATTAAAAAAATAGAATTTCTGTGAATATCTATTGATCATCATTTCGTCCCTAACTTTAATTGCATCTCAATCACTACTGTTTTAGAATCCCCTGGGAACCTCAATGATCAGTAATATCTCTGTTGCGAAATGCGAAACTCCCATCTGTATTTCCGTTTTGCGCAAGCCCGCACGGAATGAAATGAAGTGAAATGATGTCATGTTTTTTTTCTCTCTGTTAACTGTTAACTGTTTTGCTGTTCGCGCGTTATGTGTTCTTTCGTTTTGTCGCGTAGTCATTATGTAACTAATATATATATGTTTAAAATTAAAAATAGATGAGTGTATGTCAAGATTAGGATTCTTCATTTGATTCATTGTGATTTATTATGCCTCCCCCGAACGAAAAAAGAAGATAAAAAGATCCCGGATTTTTTAAAGAAGGTAAGCCCAATTTACTTACCTCAAATGAATACCTATATTTAGGTATAATAATATTGCTTTGGGACACAATAATCTCCACCTCAACCAACCCGAGGAAGAGGTATTGCGAGACAATGACCTGGCATTTGTTGAGTAATTCTAATACTTCAATATTTATGAAAACTTATTATTATGAAAACTTATTATACTTTTGCATCCAAAACATTTAGAAATATTCAATTTCACTTTACGAGGAAATACGTACAACCGCTAGGCATTATGTCAACGTTTCTCAAATAGTGCGACGCTTCCCCCTAAATGGGTATAATATCCCTAATAGGGGGTTGCGAACTTATTGAAAAGTCGAAAAGAAAATATTTTAATAAGTATTAATTTATTGAAAGGAAGTAAAACAAAGTTCATTCTAACATAATAAAAATTAAATACACATTTACATTGATATAATATAAATGTATCAGTATTTCCCAATGTTTTGATAATTAATTTATGAACACTAAAATTAAAAACAAATTTTATAATTACTATTGCTTCCTATGGGCTGGTCATATACAAAGTTTAATACTTGATAAATTGTACAGTTTATAATTTAAATCGTATTGTAGCCTTAGCATCAAAGTATATTTTTATTGCATTCAATGCATTGTTATTGTATGGGAAGGGGGGCGATGAAAATTATAATTGAAAATTGGGTCACAAATATTGAATGTTTGAAAAGCACTGCATTATGGAGTATATTTTATATAGCAAAATTTGGTTTACACAATCGAAATATGTAGTATAATAAAAGAAAAACTCGATGAACACTGATTAAATCAGAATATAAATTAACATTGAGTGATATTTAATCCAAAAAAGGAACTATTAAAGCCATATTCTTTAACACATGGTAGAGATAATCTAACAGTTTTCCTTTCATAAATGAAATAAAAACAATTTTAAAAACTCATAAAAGGTACCATCATTATGCGCTATCACTTCATCATAAAGTAAAAATACTCACTATTTACATAACTATATATACTCCTACACAACCATATCTTTCTATTTTCCCAACAGCAACTCAAAAAACAACAGGAAAAAAATCTAAGCCTTCCACACCAAATGAAATCAATCTTCACTCGAAAAACACATACACATTACACGACAAAAACCTACGAAACAAAAGAAAACAAGAATCTTCGAAATTAGTTTGGATAACAGATCTCCAAACGGAACTGGAACTAATTTATGGATGGCAGTGCCTACAAGATGTCCATTCGAAGGGACCGGCGCTCTGAGAATTCTACGATGTCCGCCTGTTTGTCCAGTCAATAAGAACAGAAGGAGGGGATAAAATAAGAAAGAATAAACCGAAACATGATAAGATGTCCGATTTTCCCTTTTCGCTCACTCACCTTTTCTATCTTTTCTTTCTCTCCACCCCCCCCCGCTCCCCCCCCCCCCTTTCCTCTCAGTCGGAGTCTTCTTCCTGGAAGTTACATTTACACTGATGACACTCTAGCGGATTGCTTTTCTTCGGATTTAAAGCTTTGGATGTAGTGTGGAGTGACCGCAATCATTGTTGAGGACACTGGACGACGATTGGAGGTGTATTGTTTTAACCGTAAATGGTGGGTTTTCGCTTCCACTGAAAATTGACGCTTTCTTATATAAGGCGAGGTCCTTTTTTTATATCTCGGAAGACTGCCGTAAAATAGATTGAATTCAGCTTAAATTAAATAGAAAACGCGAACGTAAGATATTTATGCTAAAAGAAAGTATTTTTTGTTACGTTGCTTCTATGTGTACTTTCTCAAAAACTCTATGGAATAATAAATCTAGATACAAATTATTTTTCGAAAGAGAATAATTCAGCGTTTCTTAAACTGTGGGGCGCGCTCCCTAAGGGGACGTGATAATCATACAAGGGGGGCCCGAGAGTAGTCAAACGTCGAAAAAAAAAAATTTAAAAGAATTGTTAATTAACTGAAAGAAAAAAAATACATTCTGACGTAATAAAAAAATACACTAATAAATGTATCAGTACAGCTCAATGTATTTGATAACTAATTTAACAATTTTAAGTTAAGAGCAAGTTTAATAAATACTAGTGACTTCCTGGGCTTGTCATATATAAAACTATACACAAAATTTTACATGTATCTTGATGATTTATACCAGCAGCGTAACGTACACCCCAGGAATCCCCTCATTGCGGGGGGCAGTGATTCTAGGGGGCTCGAAGCCTGACTAATGTCCTGTACGTATTTGAGCTTAGGCTCAAATCCTGATTTTGTAGGGAGGTAATATTCTCCGTTACGCCACTGATTTGTACGATTTATGATTATACCCTTAACTACCAATTAAAAGTTACGCGATTCACTCCCCAATGCCACCATTTTCCACATAAGCCCGCGTATATGGTGCATTGGGGGGTTCGAAGAAAAGGAATAAAAACAAGCAAATTCAATGAAATAAGTTAATCCTTCGCAAACAATGTCACGGTCATTTTATTCAATTCCAAAGCCTTCGAAATAATTTTATGGATAGCAGTGCACAGAAAAGATCGTACTTCGAAAAGACGTATATATACGTTCGGGGTAATTAACACACTACCTGAGCGAGACGCTTATATACGCAAGGGGCACTTAAGAGATAAAAGTCGTACTGTAGCTTTAGTGTCAAATTATATTATTATTATTAAGTTCAATACATTGTTATTGTATGAAGGGGGGTGCGATGAAAATTATGATTAAATATTGGGTCGCGAATGTTGAAATTTTGAGAAGCACTGGAATAATTCGTTTAACTTAAAAAATATTTTCTTCCTCTAAATTGTGAGTTTAAAATTTAATATCATAGACAGGGAGGAAGTTTTTTTTTTTAAAAAAAAAGGATATATTCTCCTCTCAATTAAGTAAGTAAAAGATTAAAAAAACTAAAAGATGAAAAATTCAAACATATTATATATCTAGAGTGGTTAGTTCAATATTCTTTAAAAAGTATTTCTATGTATGTAAAATAAGCAACGAAATACAATACAACATGAACAGAGAAAAGTAAGAAGTATAATTGATAGTATTACATTTAGATTTCACCTTACCGATGGTTAAAAAAAAAAACATCATATTAATTTTTAATTATCAACAAGCATCTTCAACCGGATCTGAGGGTCGCATCTTTATCGGTTATAGAATATTAAATGCATTAAAATTGTGCTGTGTTTTACAGTTTTCCTTAGAAATATTTAAATATATGGTTCAAATACTATTCAAAACCCTATCACCTAAAATAAATATAATATTCTGTGCATTCTGATTTTCTATATTTTTTTCACTGGTGAAAAAAAACAAATAAAACAAACATGATACAAAAATTTTTCACAATTCCATGATTACTTCTATAATTTCTATCTCTAATGCATTTTAAGACGAGGTCTCGTGTTTTGGGACTGTAGGCATTCTGATGGTATGGCCATGATATAATGTCCTGAATTTGGCTTGGTAAAACGGAAACATAGACCATGAATTACTACAATGAATACGATTCACTTATATTTTAAAGTATTATTTCAACGATTTGACTAAAATATTGAAAGAATCCTGATAGCATCTAATAAATAATAATAATACTTTTTTGATATGCTTTATGTGGGAATGCATAAAGAATTCAAGATCTATAATAATTAGTATTCTAAGATTTAAAATCAAAATCATTAATTTGGAAATATAAATATGGCTGCATAAAATTGCATTGCATATTGCATTATAATTTTGCATTTAGCAAATGTCAACATTTAGCTAAAATAAAAGTGTATTCATATTGTGGAGTGGTAAACAAACTAATTGGGACGACACCTTTATATTCCTGACAAGATATATTCCATTCCATAATTAAAAGCCAATCCAATAACTCATATTTAATAAAAATGTTTAAATAGTTTTCAAAAAATTTTATTCACTCAAAATTTTTAAAGAAGTCCTTTTTCCTGTTTCATATAATTTTCATATATCATTGCAAAAACTACAAACCCCATTGCAAAATCCATTAATTCTAACCTTTTTTATAAAGTTTAACCTCATCAATAAATATTCACCTATACTGAAAGTTTAATTTGGATCATGCATTTTTCACCAAAATTCCATTTTCAAGCAATGATTAATGTAATCAACTTTTTCCAGATCACCAAATGACTGTCGCAGCAACTACTTTCGGTGGTCATCTAATATTGGATTGTCCTCCCACCCTCTGCTTGCCCTCTGTCCGAAATTAATGACCACTATCTCTTTGACCCTTTTCCTGGAGATTCGTCCGAGTGACAGGTCATCATGGGAGCAGACGGAAATCACCAGTCCCTTGGATGCCTTTTGTGTTCCGGAGTTATGAGAGGATGTCACAACAGTTACTGTGTGTGGTGAGATAGCCTAGTTAACTGTAACTGTATCTGATTCTCTATCTTGATGATGGATCATTCGAGGATGATAACCGTTTCTATGTTTCGTATTTGCTTAAAATTAGGGTCATACGTTTTTAAGTGGTCATATTCGTGTAACTGACGCAAAAATATGCTGTTTGAATATCCTGTTTTTCCTAAAATATGATCAAATAAAAATATTTTACTCTTTATCTACCTCATTATGATTTACTGCAGTTTTTTTTTCATGCAACATTTTTTTTAATCACTACATTGAACATTAAGGGATATACATAAACAAAACACTCAACTTTGGGAAATTTAATTAGTTAGAGCTAATTAAGTAATTAAAGGTATTCAACTCTGTAAAATTAATTATACACACTGTTCACTTAAAATAAATAGTCAAATCGTTTTCTAAGATCTTCATTAACATATAAAAAAAGTAGGGCATTTATCTTTTGACATCAACTATTTTTTCTTAAAAAAAATGACAATCTTCGCAATCCGCTGAAAACGCAATTTCTGTTATAACACTCTTCGCCTTCCCCGCTAAAATACTCATCATAGAACCCATGATGCCATATATCTTGGAAGAGTAGATTTTAAAGAATATTCCTGCTATGTATCGTCAGAGTATTCATAAAAATGGTTATTCTATGCAATTTTAAAGTGAATGGTACTTATAAGTACCGTCGATAGATAAAGGGTTAAAACTGTTCTGAAGATATTTCTGAAGAGTAAGAAAATACAATAGAATAATTTTATAAGTAAAATATATTCCATAAAGAGAAAGTTCAGATAACTTCAATTGTCGTAATAAAATGATGTAATTGCTCATGAAAGACAAGAGAATTGAAATTGTTTTAAAGTAAGTAATAAAGATTTTACATAGCGTGAAATCTGGCATATAATATACACTTTGAACACAAAAAATAAGATAGAAATTTATGGGTGCGCGTTATACGCCGGGTATGAAAATGATAGCTCCAAAAATGAAAAAAAAAAAAAAAAAGGATGACCATAGAAAAAAAAACATGACTTCTATTATACATAGATAGAAATAACGTTTATTTAAAAGAAATAACTTACCTAACGAACTTAAAGGGAGTTGTAGTTCTAGAGGCATCTATTTTTTTTCAAAAGTCTGGGATAATAGTTAGAATAAATGACTTCAAAACATAAGATTAAAACCTTCGTAGAAAAGGGGGTGAGAGTGTTATACGGCGAATATACCTCAAACCTGTATATATACCAACAATGTAGCTTTGAAGTATACGTGCACGTTATACGCCGGATTTTAAAGTAATTGTTTATAAGTTAAAATGAATTTTAAAAGTATTCAATACAAACACCTATTCTGTTTCAATGTGCAAAATTTTATCCATTAGCGTTAAAAGTTCTGATTGGTTATTTCTTTTTTAAAATATCGTTTGATGGATAATTACAGAGTCATTAATTATATTTATATTAATAAAATTGTTTGTTATCGTATAAAAATGTTATCATAACTATAATTTCTTGTATTATTGTTCTATTAAAACACAATGTGTCATATTTAGTAGTC
The DNA here is from genome assembly GCA_019973955.1 of Trichonephila inaurata madagascariensis. Taxonomy (NCBI): domain Eukaryota; kingdom Metazoa; phylum Arthropoda; class Arachnida; order Araneae; family Nephilidae; genus Trichonephila; species Trichonephila inaurata. The sequence goes on from BMAV01000281.1 coordinate 213,233, forward strand.
TCCCATTCCACCAAACAAAAAATATCTCAAATCTTTGAAAAGGTAGATTCATTTAACTTATTTGTATACAAAGAGGAAAAATTGTAGAGTTTTATAAATACCAATCGCCATAGTTTGTTTAAACATTGTCTGTGTACTGAGATAAAATAAATAATACATGCAAAAAAGAAAATCTCGAAACAAACACAAAACGTTTTATGTAATTTTAAATTAATGATTAGATTTTAAGAAAACATGTGAAATATTATACTTAATAAATTGTCAATTTTCCATACAAAATAAAACGTGAGTTTTTAAAAATCATTTACAAGCTTATAAAACTGAAAATGTTAGATTATATAAAACCTTTAAAAGGTTGAAGAATTTTAATCATACTTTAAAATAAGCCCTCCCCCTTCTTCGAAATATAAAAGTGTATATTAGTAATTAACTACAAAATAAGAGCTTTTGAAAAAATTCTATACTATTATTCAGCATTATTATTATTATTTTGAATTTTATATATATATATAGTTTTAGATTACTTTTAAGTATAATTTCAGAACTTTAATATTTTGATGGATTAAAATTTCTTTTCTAAAAATTTAATTTTCGTGCATTGAAAAACATAACGTGAAATAATCTATGACGAATACTTGGAATATTATATAAATAAGTAAAATAGCAAATTATTAAATGTATGTTTAAAAATAGATTATATAAGTTTATTATTATATTAGACAAAATGTATGACTATAAATACTTGATAAATACTCAAAACAAATCTGAAAATAATTGTACTGTTCAAAATCTATTTAACAAAAACAAGATTACCTTTACTTTTCCTGATCCAGTTTAACAACAGTTTATTAGTTAATAATTTATTTTTGAAGCTTATTTATTCTTATTTCTAATATTATTTGCTTAAGAAAAAGCTATTTTTCCACAACTCTACAGTCTGAATATTTAAAATTCCAAAAAAATTGCTCCGTGCAAAACAACAAATACAAAAAACGAATGTTTTCTACAAATGTTTTGACATGCCTTTTTTAAATATCGCATTTTTAATTCCAATTCTCAGATTTAAAAACAAACATTTTCACGTATGTCTGTAAATGCAACAAGACAATTCGGAATAAAAAATTCACTAGAACAAAATTTGCATATTTAATATTAATTCCAAAAGAAGTTTTTTTCACTCTCTTTCTCAATTTTTTATTTGTAACAAATGGAAATCAAGGTTTCTGAACAAAATAATCAAGAAAATGATGTATTGCTACATGTCAACACATAAAAACTAAATTCTAATGAAAAAACATTGCATTGTGAATATTATTTTCTCTTTTTTTAAAAAAGTAAATTCATTTCCACGAAAGTGCATTTCCAATATTAATAATATCCTGCTCACGAAAAAAAATTTAGAATTCTTTTGAAACATTGTTACAGGAAACACAAAACAGTGAATGAAAAAAGAGAAACATTTCGTATTACATTTTATTTATATTTAATTACTTTCGAAGCCTTTTCTCATGAAATTTTCAATATTGAAAACACATCATGGAAAGAGCGAAGGGTTTAATATTACCCCTGTTTCTTTCGCCAGCATATTTACGTTTAACCATCTTACAAATAAAGGAATAACAAATTATGTTCTTCGACAGACTAATAAGTTTCCTTTCTCGCTTTTGTTCGAATTCATTTCTATTAAGAGAACACGTACGAATCCGTTAAACAGCAATAACAAAAATGGAATGGAAGATTTTTCCCGCCTTCTCCAGAGGAGAAACATTCAGGAAAACTATTTTGTTTAGCTAAAAATAAATTATATCCTGATATGTTACACAAAATGACTTTGGGAACGCCGGAAATTGTTCCAAATTGTTTCACAAAAGGAAACAGAATGAAAAACGAAATAAAGAAAACGCAGACGATAACTTAACTTAATGGAAATCTTAGGACGGGATTTAAGTATATAGTGTTCTTTTTCTTCATTTCTATATTTCTCTGAATTTGTTCCTTCCTTCTTCGGGTAAAGCCGAAGTAATTCGTATCGAGATAGCTTTAAAAACTGACAATGCGTAAAAGCATTTTCTGAGACATTTTGCATTTTCTCATTTCCACTCAGTGAGTTTTAAATTAAACATTTGATTCTTTACTCAATATATATGGTAACAATTGTATGATGCATTATAAGCAAATAATTGAATTCAGCAAAATTTATGCAAAAAAAAAATAACATTGGAATAATTCCCTCATTCAAAGAATTCTAAGCAGTTTTCCTTATTCCGAACAAATTCCTTCTTTATTTTCTTTGTTTAAGTTAACTTTACATCAAAATATTTATAAAGGAATTTAAGTTTATTGTATATACATAATAGTGTCTGTAACGCTAACTATAAAAAAATATTTTTATTAAAGAGAACTTTAAAAAATGTAATATTTGTGACACGTATATTTATCAATTTGGATAAAGTTTCTATATTTTGAATTCATTCTCGCTCTAATATAAATAGTATTGTTTCTGTCATTTTTTGAAAGTCAATCAAAATCCTTTTTACCTCTCAATTTTTCTCCAAAACTCCTTTATGAAATGTAGTGGTATTAAATTACATCGAGCTGTATTTATATTTTAAAAACAAAAATAATTTCAATGGAAAAACTCAACCAATTTTAGAAAGATTAGGAAAGGCAACTGTCTTTATTCATGGCGTTCTTTTTCATATTTTGATTACCCCTTTACAAACATACTGGAATCAGAAAATTTCAACTCCCACCAAGCACTTTACTTCCAATACAACTTTTATTTTATACAACTTTTTGAAGCAATACTTTTTATATTTGAGTGCGAATTACTTCAAAAAACAGAAATTTTAACCAAATTGATAAATATATGTGTCGCAAATGTTATATATTTTTTAAAGTTCTCTTTAATAAAATTTTATTCTTATAGTTAACATTAGAGACAATATTCTGCGTATACAATAAACTTAAATTCCTTTATAAATATTTTGATGTAAATTTCAATTCCCAATTTCAGTAAGTTAGCCAAGGAAAGTAAAAAAGAATTCAAAGAGAATTTTTAGAACTTTACAAATGTTACACCTTGGATATATCGATTATAGAAACGCAGGACCAAAATGAAAGGGAAAAAAATGGCGAGTGCGTAATATGACACTAAACCAAAATAATTATCCGGTAATAATTTATAACGTAAAGTTATATAGTTTAACCTCTCGTAATACAGCGAAAGCAAAGCAAACTATTAATAAAAACCGCTATAATAGTTTTTATGACATAAAAAGTTGTTATCTGCTTTAATGTAGGAAATTTATCGTTCTACGTCAAGCACAATATTTTCAGGTTATTTTTTTTAATGTCACAAAATTTTATATACGGATATTTTATTAGTTTTACTGGCATTTTTCAAAGAATTTTTTTTTTATGAACTACTTATTAATTTATTTTATGCTTTTTTTAAATTCTCTATTCCCATCACTGAAAATGCTTAACATCTAAGCAAATTTTAAAACCCCCAAGAATATTAAGATTTTATGGTTACAATTTTAAGCATTAAAAGTTGATAGATAATTATTTCTTAAGCACACCTCTAGTTAACGTTTTGGGAAAGAAGCATAATTCGACATTTCATTATTATGTGCGTGTGAATAAATATTCTGTTACTTAACCCTTAAATGTCTGAATTTTTATTTTTAATAAATAAAATTTGAAACCAAACGAGAAATGAGTGTAATTAATACAAAATATATAAAAAAAGAGATTTTTTTTCAGCATACTGACATATTTGTACATCACAAAAATGTTTTTTTTGTGTGTGTGTATGTGTATGTGTGTGTGTGTGTGTGTTACACTAAAATATACACTTTTCTTGCATAAATTTATCAGCATATGCAAAAAAATATAAATATTATTCGTTACTCTTACCGTGTTTCGATCAGAAAACAATGTTTACTGTGCATTTTTATATCTTTTTATGTAAATAATAATAGTTCGTAACACAAAAAAAATTGTACTTAGATAGTGCTCCAAAAAGAAAATCTGTCACAAAAAAATATAAACTGTCAAAGATTTTAGTAGAGTTCGAAAATGATAAAATAATTTTGTTAAAATTAAAGTTAAAAAAAAATACTATACCCCCAAAGATATACATAGAGAGATATGATATATTTCATTTTTGAATTTATTACAATATAATTCTTTTTTTTTTAAAAATAATGAATTTATTTTTCTTAAATAAATTTTTAAACAAAAAACAGAATATAAAACAATCTATATAACGAAAATTATATTTTTCACTTGAAAGAACAAGTACAGTTATTGAAATGCATTAATTCTCTTCAAAGATTATTTTAAAACAAGAGAATTTTTAAAAATAGATATTAAATAAAAAAATAGAAGAGAAGAAAAGTACTTAGAGAAGGAAAACCTTGATTTTTTTGCAAAGCATTGTCTTTCAATTTTTAGAGCCTTGTGTTCTTTAATTTTAAGATATAAAAAATATTAATGATTCCCTTGACTTAAGTATCCCTATTGAGCACTAATGACTATGAAATGCTACACGTACTACATGCTTTTTTTTAAATAGTTTCGGTACTTATACGTTATACGAAAGAAATGTAATCACTTTTGTTATTCAATAACATAAAAGCGTTAATCCAAAGTAGTTTCTTTATTATAAACAAGATGAGTATTTATCAACTTCTTTCCTCTTCCGAAACTCGCAATTTCACTTTCGGTAAAGTAGTTACATCTCCTTTCTATGAAAACATTTAGCAACTCATTATGCAGGAAACAAAACAAAACAAAAATTCTTTGTTTCTTAAAGAAAAATGTATGAAACGTGAAAAGAGAGAGAGATGAAAATTATAATAAAAAATGAAGATACGAGTTTATATCCCTGCAGTCAATATTATTAAAAACTGCGCTCGTCATTTCAAACTTTGTAAATTAATTTTGAAGGTAGCGAAAAAGCCATTTAATTTTATTTTCTCTAGAAAGAGATCCATGATATACTCTCTTTTAAAACACCTACTGATATTCGCCTTCTTTTAGCACGTGCTGGCTCTTTCTGTTTTAATATGGGGGATTTTTTCCCCGAGAGATTTTTCTTCTCCATTTTTAATTAATTCTCTCATATATTCTTCATAGAAGACCTTCAAGAAAATTTTAGTAATAATTTTCAAGTCTCTTAGCTTCTTATATATTATGAATAAAGCTTCCTTTGAAGACTTAAAAGTTTTTTTATTAATGCTTATAATATATATATATATATATATATATATATATAAGAACTTATTTAGGCATGGCTAAAATAATATACTTTTACGAAATATGTCTGAAACTATGATAAATCTCGTTAAAAATGATTTTTTTTATTTTTTGCCTAAGAAAAATTTTGTAATTTAAGCAAACTAATAATAAAAAAAAGAAGTAAATGCCAGGATAGTTTTTAATTGCATATGTAGTAAATTTATTTTTTTATAATTTAGTAAAGTAAGTACTTAAGAAAACTTTTTAGGTGTTTCCTCAGACTGCAATTAAAAAGAAGACTATTTTCAACTCAAATTAAGAAAGAATTACGATAGAATGTAACATATATCTTACATTCTAAGCAAATACATTTTTTTTATAAAACATTATTTATATAATTTATTTTTATATAATTTTATAAAATGTTACTGTTTTCAGTAAAATTTGTTTTTATCTATAATAAACATATGAATATAGTTTGAAAATATTTTTATGAACTAAAACTAATATAATTAATAACCACTATGAGATAGAGAGAGAGAATTCCTCTATAAATCAGTATTTCTCAAAGTGAGGCTTGCGCCCCACAAGGGGTAATTTGATTCGTAAGAGAGAAATCAGAAAAATAATTCCTTTAGAGCATAACTGATCAAATTATTAATACTGTCAATTATAAACAAAATTTTGTACACAAAAATTTTGAAAGGTTTTACTGGCTCCAAAAATGTAAAGTAATTGATACTGCCATAAACGTTATTGTCAATCATCTAAGCATTTTGTAATCTGATTTAAAAGAAAGATTTTCTGATTTACAAAAAATGGTTTCCCCAATTTGGATGACGCGTAGCTAATGCTAGTAGATTTTTCTGGTATTTCAGATTTACGGTATCAAGGAGAACTCGTGCAAATGCAAAATGATGCGTTAATTAAACCGTCATTTAATATAAAAGGAGTTATGATATGGCTTTGTGGAGAACCCGAAATCAAATGCCCAAATGTGCACGAGAATTATTTTTACCATTTCCATCTTCATATTTAACTGAATGTAGATATATTACCATAAACGAACTGCTGCTAAAAAAAGAAATATAAATAGGATGGATATAACAAAACGAGGTGACAGGAGACTTAAGAAATTGGAAGCTGGAATAAAATCTTCTTGTGACAAACATCAAACGCAAGGATCTCACTAGATCATTTACTTTTATTTCAGTTTTCCATTGCAAGTTTTAAGAACTTACGTACTATAATCCTAGGTTTGATGCCCGATGCCACCAAATACCCTCCGAGTACAAGCGGAGTGCGTTCTCGTTAAATCAGTGGGTCCGAAAGTGTTGTGGACTGAATCACGAGTGCAGGGGACTGGAGAATATTTCCCTCCCCTTTAGTTCCATGTCTAAATTGTGGAGGTAGAGATGGGTGGTGTCACCATATATCGTCCCTTCGGGGAATTTCACCGAGCTAAATCGTACTTTCATCTGTATGGTACTCGAGGCCAAGGCCAACGACAGGCATACTTCTATTCCCTTGCCACGATGAATTTCGTGGGCCTCGATCTGACTACGTCAGACAGGTGGCATTAGCCACAACACCCACAACAACAATTATCATTACACACCCACCCATCAACACATAAATAAGGGATGTGGGGGACATAAGAATTTTTAAAAGGCTGATGGGGACATAAAAAAGTTGAGAAATGTTGCTTTAAATTAACTCCGACCGATATATTCATCAATATTTTACTAACATCACACTAAAAAGTTACACGAAGGATATTGGTGATCCTCGCTCAAGAGACAAAGACAATATCTGAACTGGCAAACCATTCTCTATATTCTAAAGCATGACATGTTAACGTGCATTAGCCCCTTTACACGGCCGGTTTTCACTGGAAACAAAGACTCGACAGCTTTGGTTACGAATTCGTGACCCTGACCTCTTGGCTACCCTGGTGACAGGATATATCCCCAGTAATACAGTAGTACAATCGTAGTGTATTAGGGTAAAGATTTCAGGGGTTAAACCTTTATCTACCAACGGTACTTATAAGTACCACTCTCGCTTCAAAACTACATAGAATAACCATTTTTACGAATACTCTGACAATACTTAGCAGGGATATTCTTTTAAGTCCACTCTTCCAAGATATATGGTAGCACGGGTTCTATATTGAGCATTTTAGCGGAAAAGGCGAATAGTTTTATTGCAGAAATTGCGTTTTCAGCTGACAGTGTTTTCAGATAATTGCGAAGATTGCCATTTTTTTTCAAAAAAAATAGTTAAAGTAAAAAGATAAATGGCATATTTTTTGTATGTTAATGAAGATCATAGAAAAGGATTTGACTATTTATTTTAAGTGAACAGTGTATATAATTAATATTTTACAGTTGGGTATTTAATTAATTAATTAGCTCTAACAGATTCATTTTTTCAAAATTGAGTATTTTGTATACGTATGGCCTTTAATTTTCAACGTAGGGATTCAAAAAAAAAAATATATTGCATGAAAAAACTGCAGTCAATCATAATGTGGTACATAAAGGATTAAACGAAGTTTTAAGATGTTAACTTTCCTCTCCTTTACTTGTTTATATTACTGAGATAAAATAAGATTTAGGAGCGAATTACAGTTATAAATAATGTAATTTAGACGTAACGATAGAAAAAACGAATCAGTCTGAGCAATCTTATAATTAAAAGTATAACACTTCGATAACATATTGGATAACCTAAATCATTAATAAAAGAAAAATTGCTATAGAAATTCTTATTTGCTTAGTGTTATTTATATTACTTATCTCTTCTATTTCATGTCAAATATTTTCGTATGTTGTCCATCCACATAATCGATGGGAGCTTATCTATGCCTGTCATAGAAACATCCCCAAATAACAATTGTTGTGATAATCCTAAAATACACATGTTTACAAACCAAGAGAACACTTTCAACTGCTTTTTTTAAATCTTATGATTGTTTTATTATCCTGTTTAAAAAGGTATTTTAAAAATGATACAAGCCATGGTTTATCTTTCTAAGTTAAGGTATCCCACTACGTTCGGAACCATGATTTTAAAAAAGCGCATAAATAGATAATTTTCATGATGTTTAGTGTCACTTAGATTAGAATACATGTATAAAATTGTTTTAAGGGCATTTTGACAAAAAAATTATTTCAATACAATTTTTTGCGCAAAAAATTAACTTAGAATAACATTTTTTTCAAAATGTTCTCCTTTTCTGAAAAAATGCTTCTATTATAATAATATTTTGCCTGTATATAGCTCAGACTTCTGTACAGAGGTTCAACTATGATTTCTGAAAAAATTCCCATTATTTTCAAAGTTACAATCAATTAAAATAATTATCGGCATTTTTTTCTTAAAATTTCTCCCCTCTGTTGTCGTAAAACATGGATAAACCCACTTCTAAGTTAGATATTTCAAAAATTTTAGTTGAGCCTCTGTACAGAGGTCTGAGCTATATACAGGCAAAATATTATTATAATAGAAGCATTTTTACAAAAGGAGAATATTTTGAAAATGGGTCATTCTATAAGCTCATTTTTTGTCAAAATATTGTACTTAAATAACCTTTTATTGTAATACTATTCTCAAAACAATGTTATATACATTTTCTAATCTAAATATCATAAATATTATCCATTTATACGCTTGTGCAAAATCACGATTCCGAACGTAGTCGGATACCTTAATAACAAAGGATTGTAAAAAAATTCCATTTACATTGACAGGTTGGGCATATACATATATTCTATACCTACGTCATTTGGCTCAGCATACCAATGAAAAAACTTTCATTTGTGATACATGTAAGAAGGCTTTTTATTACCATTGGGAATTAAAAAGGCATTTGCGTATTCATAGCAAGGAAAAACCTTATGCATGTGATATTTGCAACAAGACCTTTTCTCGCAATGATGCATTTAAAATTTATCATATGGTTTTTCATCATTTGGAAATGTATATTTCTCATAATACTCTAATGAACATTATTGTTCCCTTTATAGTTCAAAAAGACTCTAGATGCTATAAAAGTACTAAACAAAATCTTAAAGTAAATGTTGATACATCATTAAGATTGAGAGCTAATGGTTTATATATGTATATGTATAATGAGTACATTAGCTACTTGCATTTTCTGAAGTGTCCAAGTACTAATGAATCAATGCAAAAAGAAAAATAGAAATTCGCAACAAACCATTACTTTAAAATAAAAACGCTTGTAAAAAGTAGTAAAAAAACTCTAATTATTTCTTTAGATTTAATGTATTGCGTAGTACGTTATTATTTCTCAATGTAAGCAGAAAAGTTTCAAATAAATAATTTTCAGAAAGTTTATGAAACATATGGATAAAAATTGCTCAATGCAGCGCGAATGTAGCTTTTTTTTATATATATCCAATTAGTATTTTCATAAATCACATGGGAAAGCTATTTTTTTTAAACTTTTTCTTATTGGGAGAAACTTCAGTACAGTCTCATAGGACGTGATCCATGCTTTGTTCCCATTTTAAGCCTCTAATCTAGAAACTACAGTTGCTTAAAATCTTTAAAAAATATTACTCAAAGAAATACACAAGAGAAAAACACGCCTGGCTTAAAAAATATCAATCCTCCAGGCTTCAGGGGGAAAAAAAGTGTAATTTCTTTCAAGTGTCATTTTTTCCCTTCGTATGTTAATCAACCCTTTGTAAAAAAAACGAGGCATTATTATATCGTACCTCAAGGGTAAGAACGTGCGGGGTTAAAACAGGACTTTTATTAATGAATAAATGATCATTTAAATAAATTGTAAAGGTTGGCTTCAGAAAGCTGTAGATATCTTGTTGAATGAAACATTCCACTACTTACAGAGACTATATTATGCCTAATATACATTTCAAGGAAGTTATTTCAAGTATATACATTTGTATTTTGTATCACAATCTTGGAAGCTTTTAAGTGGGCATATGTAAAGATTTTCTTAATTTCACCCATCTTCATGAATTCAAAATTAGACTCATAATTAAAATTAAATTTAAAAAACTACTTCTTTAAGTGATCTTTTTTTCTTCGAAAGTGGTGTAAGCACATTTTTGACAAAAAATTAGTTAATGATTACAATGAATGTAATCTGCTATGGGCCTTTTACCTATCAAGAGTTCCCCACACAAAAATTTTAAATATTCATCATTTTATCAACATAAATTTACAAATATAATAATTTTGAAAGTAATATAAGTCCACTTTCTACAAATGCTTAATATTTAATTCAAAAAGTATAACTGCATAATTTCTGTTCTTCATTTTTATATGTGTGGCAACATTGTTAACAACATAAATTTTCCTTCATTCACTTAAGTTTTAATGCATAAGAATAAAAATTAAAATTTGAGCATAGTAATAAAAATTTGTAATTAAAGTTCTTTAAATAACATTACCTAAAAAAATAAAATCTTAATATATTTTTTTTTTGAGATATTTAATAGAAATTTCATGAGAAAAATTGGTTTGATT
>BMAV01000281.1:233999-246898 GCA_019973955.1 Trichonephila inaurata madagascariensis
CTTTGCAAACACTGTCAAAGTCCTTTTATTGCATTCCAAAGCCTTCGGAATAATTTTATGAATAGCAGTGCAGAGAAAAGATCGTACTTCGGAAAGATGTATATATACGTCCAGAAAATTAATGTTTTGGCAAGCTAGACGTTTATATACGTTGGTAGCATATAAGAGGGCAAAGTATTATTGTAGCTTTTTAGTGTCAAAGTATAGTATTATTGAATTCAAACATTGTTATTGTATGGAGGGGGGAGCGATGAAAAAGATGATTGAATATTGGGTCGCGAATATTGGAAGTTTGAGAAGTACTGCATTACGACCTAAATGTCGGCTGTTTATGAAGTTCCTCGCAATTTTGAACCATGGTAAGGGGGCGAGGATGACACATGAACTGAGCCTCTTTCCAAAACATTTCAATATCATGACCAACGTTCCATATTTGAGCTTTCAGAGTTTAAACATGCATAAGCCTCTCTAAATGGTGAATCTTTAGTTGTACCAGTATTCAAAAACATGGTTTGACACAGCCTGCGTTAGTTATGAATTCGACCATGACTATTAGGCCGTCACGGCTAAATGCACCAAAATTAAATTACGATTTCTAAGAGAGCGAATGCAGGTATTATATTTATTACATCTAAATTAATATTAATAAATCTAAAGTTCAAAGTTATAAAAAAATTAAATTACTTTCGATAATATCCAACTAAATACTTTAATTTCCTTATAATAAATATTCTAACATTTACCCTGGAATAATTTATTTTTGCTTAGTTTCAACCTAATACATTTAAGAAGTTATATCAAAAAGGTATATTCTTTTAATTATTTTTATGAAATGCATGGACTTTACAAATAAACTATGTTTGAAAAAAAATCTCCCATAAATATTTTTTTTTAAAATTCCATTAGTTTAAAGTTTGTACTTCACTAATATTGAGATCTTAGTTTTGTTTCAGAAAACATAGACATTAATAACCACATATTAGTGCAGTGCTTCTCAAACTGTCTATATTCGTGACCCAATTTTCAATCATAATTTTCATCGCGACCCCCCCCATACAATAACAATGTATTGAATGCAGTAATAATGTATAATACTATGAAGATAAAGCTACACAGTACGACTTTAATTATAAACCATACAAATTATCAAGATAAGTATTAAATTTTGTATATAATTTTGTATATGATAAACCCATGGAAAAATAACTAGTAATTATTCAACTTGTTCTTAACTTAGTATATTGTGCCGTACTGCTACATTTATATGTATAGTATATCATACAGTATATCAGAGCAATGTGTATTTTTATTATGTCAGAATATATTTTGTGTGTGTGTGTGTGTGTTTTGCTTCCTATTAGTAAATTGATAATTTTTTAAATAACTTTTTATTTTAGAATTTTTTATATGCTTGCGCCTTCCTTGTAGGGTTATCACGCCCCCTTAGGGGGGCATGCCCCACAGTTTGAGAAACACTGTATTAATGTATTAAAAAGGATTTTTTAAGTATAAGAAATATTTTTGATTAATTATTAGTCCCCCAGAATGACGAAAAAAATTCTTCATCTGCTCATAGATCAAATTTCTTTTTTGTCAGTTCTCTATGATTAAGATGATTGTCCAATTGGGTAAAAACACAGTACTAGTAAGGAGAATACGTTAAGAATACCAATGGCAATAATTTTTTCTCGTTAATGGAGCCACATATCTGCCACACGCAGCAGTAATCTATAAGCCTCATTTTCTTTTACGGGGAGTCCTGGTAATTATTTTCTTGGCAAAGGTTAGTAATAAGGAGCACATCACTAAGTGATACATCATTTCTCTAAGTCTGGAATTGTCAGTACCATGAAAGAACAGACTGGTTGTTGATTGCAGAATCAATCCATTTCACAAAATAGTTATCGTCACCAGTACCGTGAGACCATGCAAATAGTTAGCGTGGAAGGTTTTCTTCAATTCCTACTATTAGCTCACGATCTCAATTTATTTATTTATCTTGGTGGAATTTTCAATCGTTAATAAATTACATTTAAAGCACTCATTTGAGCTGAAATTTTATGTACATGCTTATTTTGGATGACAATGCAGTAATTTAATCATAATTAGTAAAATTTTTATTGATTAAAACTAATTATCTAAAGAATTACAAATGCACAGCTACGTTGGCATCATTTTTGGCGACTTGTGTCAAAACTTGAAACGGTTCTTTTTTTCTCACGTTTTAAAGCATTCAGTTGAACTGAAATTTTATATACACGATTGTTTTGGATGACAATAAGATACTTTAACGATAATTAATAAAAATTAATTACCACTTAATGTTGTGGTTCTATCATATGTATTTACATATTTATATTAATTGTAACTATTTAACAAAAAGTAGCTAAAATAAAATTTTTCTTTGATGATCTAAGTAGGAATTAACTTTAAAAAAATTATACTACTTGTTTTTATATAAAATAATTTCCTTAAGAAAGCCATATTTAATAAAATTAATATTTTAATTACCGTGTTAAATTCGATGTGTAACGCGTGCGCCCAGACTTTCAAACTACATTATTTAATTTTTAGGTTTATTCGCCGTATAACGCGAACCTCCTTTATTACTATGGAGCTTAAAGCGTATGCGTTAAATACTCTTATGTTTTAAGTCATTTATTCGAGGTATTACCCCAGACTTTTGAAAAAAAATATATAGTACACTTCCAGAACAACCCCTTTAACTTCATTAAGTATGTCATTTCTTTTAAATAAATAGTATTCCGATCTATATAGAACTCTACTTTTTTTATGTTCATCTCTATTCTTTTTATTTTATTTATTTTTATTTTTGAAGCATTTATTTTTATTCCCGACGTATTATACGCACCCGAAATTTTTAACAGAATTTTTTGTGCGTGTTATACGCTGGATTTTAAGGTAATTATAAAAACTAATCAACACTTGGTATATTAGTTATATCAGTAAATTCAGTGCTAACTGCGATACTTTGATTAGAAATCACATGAAGAGTGTGTCTTCTAAAATTATGTATAGCAATTTTTAATCGGATGTTGCCAGCTCAAAAAACTTGAATGCTAAATTAAATACTAATTACACCTTCCCACAAGTAATGAATATAATAGTTTTCCCATTTATAGGAGTTTATAATTTTGAGATCAAACTATATAATTTGATAATTTTGTTCGCTGAAAAGTGAAGTATAATATAATTTAAGGTATACGAACACGTTGAAAATGACCAAATTCTAGTCAAGACAGATATTTTTGTTGGTTTTTTTTTTTTTATTATTTTATTGAATAGAGCTATCTTTTGGCTTTGAAAAACATACTTTATTTTGTTTCTACGCTACTTAGAGGCGAAGTTACAATCAATTTTATAAAGTTAGAAAAACAGGAAGTGGGTCTTTGATCTACCAGAAGTGGGCATTTAAAATGTTCAAAATCTATCATGGCGAGTCTGATAACTCAAAATATTACGAATGTATTTCAATAAAGCTTTTTTAAATCTGATATTCATGTTAATTTCTAAAGAATGTACTAAAATATTTCTTATTGTATGAATACTTTTTGAGTTATGGCTTGTTATTTAAATAATGGTCTCATAAAGAATGTGACTTTTCTTATAATGTTTACACAATCACTTCTAAAATTTTAAAACTTTAATAAAACATTTAAATCTTAGTACATTTTCTAGGTAAATGAATCTAATTTGTTTTACTAATACTTTTAATAATATAACTTTATTACTTTTTTCTCTAATTGCTTTGAAGTTTTATAAAAATATTGCTAAAATTTCGCATGTAATTGTGATGTTTGTAAAGTTTAGGCAACTTATTTTAAATATTGTTAGTTAAATATTGGTATTATTTGGTATTGAGTCCTAAAAAAGCATTTATAATGTTTAAATATGCTCTTTTGTCCAAAAGCATCCTGGACGTGTTCGGGTACATTAAGAGTATTATGATCATACATATTTCGGCTCTAACTTTGAAATTCTTTTATACATTTTCAAAATTATAATTAGGTAATTTAAACAGAGCTGATATTTCATTTTTTCTGTGTATGAACAAACATAACAGAAAAAGAATTGAAATTAGAATAAAACGAAACAAATAATATTTATCTTTATATCTTTGCAGGAAACTCTCTTATAGAAACAGTAAATCACGTGAGTTAAAGTCACTGTTTAAAGTTGGGAGGTGGGGGGTATGTAAATTTTTCCATTGCCCTCTGCACAAGGGAAATAGTATTGCAACCGGAATTACAGTTTGCAGACCAAGAAAGAATTTTGTTTCAGTGATTTCAAGTGAATGGACGAATCATGGGGGATAAATTAGATCTCTAAATGTCCCCAAATTTGGCTACAAAAAGAGATACACCCAGGAAGGTTTTGTTTGCTTACTTCACTAGAAAATTTCAGAAACTTCTAAAAGATTCTGTCTAGGCTCTATATGGACGCTGCAGAAAAGCAACATGGGAGTCAAACATTTGACAGCGACTGTGCATTTCATTCAACTAATGAAACAACATTGTAATGATGAGTTTGAGTTATTGTGTTCATTATTTGTATGATTTTTGAATTTGTGCTGTTAACGGTTTAAGCGTATGGGTTAATTGCATCATATTAAAAGAAAATCTGCTGCAATCACGAAATAGCTTTAGAATAAATTACGATTTCTCCAAAAGAGAACCTGCCTGTTCATTGTGCGGACTTTTCCTTTATTTGAAAGACCATTGCCCTATAGCACTTTTTTTTCAGAAAACATTTTGGAAAATGTGTAATAAGAATTTAAAGCGCTATTACAGATCATAGTCAGCAATAAATATACTTTAAATGTACATTTTAAAATTTTCCAAACTGGCTTAACTATTTATAAAACAGCTTTTTTCGATAAGTTTGCATTATAGTGACCACTAATTAGAGAAATTAAAATAATGATTGAAAAATCCACCACATTTTCTCAGTGTTGACTTAAGCAAATTTTACATCACCAAGAAATAAAAATGTCAATGCAGCTTTTTCTTACTTTTGATGCACATCGTTAATTTTGTTAATGAAAAATTAAAATTCCTTACTCTATGAGAAAAAAGTTATTCCAATTCAAATAAAATGAGACTTTGTCTTTCAATTCTTTCATTATGTGTAAGACTTGATATGACTTGATTCAAATAAACGAACATAGAAAATTGTGTGTAAATCTCCCTTTAATATTATAAAATTAATTATTAAATATTATAATATTTATAATTCCCTTATCTCCCTTATAATAAGTCACTGCCTTATTCAAAAGTTGAAAAATCACATTAAAAATCTTGTAATTTCTACATGTAAGTAATATTATTGCGTAAAACTATAAAAAAAAAAAAAAAGATAAAGTGGCCGCTTGATTTTAGATAATTTGATATTGACTTATTTTGTAAGCATATTTTATATCTCACTGTGTTATAAAAACATTATTAATGAAAGATGATTAATATGTAAGCGTACATATTTTTATTAATCATTACGTTATGCCTCAATTATTGTAGTTTCGCATTTATAAAGCATTATTTCTCTCATAGATATAATTAAGTCTTTCTTATACCACGATGATGTATTAGATGCCTTGGAACAAAGGCAAATAATGACCCTATACATATTGTTTACTGACCGCATAAGTCTGTTAACTATTAAGCTATTTGCTTATTAGGTTTACTTAACCATAATTAGGGAAAAACAAATGAATAACCTCTTTGACAAATGTAACAGAATTATCAATATTAATGTATTAATTATATTAAGACAATGAAAAAGGAAACCAATAACAAAGGGGATCTGAAAAGTAAAAGCAACTTAAGTGGCTCTGATTGTAGCTTCAAAGTATACAGATTTATAATTATTTTTTGTACATGGGGAAAAAGTCAATAGATTTTAGAAGTACAACATTTCCAATATAACAATAAAAAAAAATTAAATTTTAGAACGAATATTTATAATGCGAAATATTCCAATCAGTTTTGGAATTAAGTTAGCTAAAATTACACTGATAGATATTCTGCAAACGAAATAGAACTATTCTGAAACTGTACTGTTTAGAATTTGAAAGGAATAAAGCTTAAATTGTAATATTTTACAATTAGAGAGATATTATTTTTCATACATATACAGAGACTAAGCGAGTTAAGGTATGTTTAACGTCACACTATAAAGTGAAACAAAGGCTATTGGCGTCGAATCTTGTAATTTTGAAACGGCGAGGACGACACCTGAACTGATACCCCCCTCCAAACTACCATACCTACGTCAAAGGAAGAACTTTGAGACCAGACAGATTTTTCGTGCATCTGCCCCTCAACACGACGGGTTTTCAGTAGCACTAGGACTCTAACTCAAGACACGCCGGCCATAAGTTGGTGAACATAAGTCACAGACTAAATTGTAAAAGATAATTAGGTAATAAAGGTAATATAAAGGCAATAATTATCTTTATTTTTAATAATTTTTGTGGTTCATCAATTAAGACAGTTAATTTATAGCAGTAAATTTCAGGATCTACTTCTGATATTGTTCATTAGAAAACAATTATTATTGCAGTGTAGAATGTTAATCAAATTGTATAGTTTTTAGAATTTAGAGTTGCATTTTTGATAACAGAATAAAAATGTGAAAATTAGTTTCATTTTTAATAAATCAACGTAAAATGGTCTAAATAATATATTTCTGGATCCTATATATTCAGATATAAACGCTGGAATAAATTTCTTGAAGTTCTTTAGTTCTAGAATTCATGTAGAAAATCCAAACCACAAACATCTTAGGAAACAACTATAGTCCCTGATTTATTTTAAGAGCTACAATGGTGATTGATGATAGTTCATTCTAGAAAACAGTGAAAATCACAGTAACCATCCACAGTATCACCTTGTCAACTCTGTTCCCACATTGTCCTCTTTATAAAACTCGCTTCCAAGAAAAATTCGAAGTTTACCCTTTCTCAAAAAAATATCGACAAGTTAAAAGTTTTATTATTATGGCTTTATGCTTAGTTGAATAGCAAAAAAAATAATTGAAAGAAAAAAGAACAATATTGATCTGAAAATTATAAAAAAGAAAAGAAAAATTCCACATTAGATGTTTGACCTGGATTCACACAAAATAATAACGGACCCTCCTTTGAAAAACATAACCTTTCGCACTACACCCATTATTGATTATATGATATGTCGTGAGCGATCTCCTGCTGTTTGTGACGGCTCATCTTTGGCGACAAACGATCCTTATAAAAGAAGAAGACTTACTTCTTAATCGCCTCTTTCTCATAATGAGGATGATGATGATGATGGCCAGGACAAAGAGGATAGCTATACTGCCGATGATCGCCGCTATCACTAACACGTTTTTGTCGCCAAATTCCGCGTGCCAGCCTGCCAAACCTGTAAAATGAATGAAATATTAGTTTGTTTTTTTACAAATTTATAAGTAATGTTATCAGATAGAGAACATTTATTGGATATGATATTGTCCAAGATGTAAAGAAAAACTTTTATGCTCCAGTTGGTAAATATGTTTAATTAAAGCACAAAAAGAGCAATAAGGTATTACTCCGTTATATTAAAATGATACGATGAAATTTATTTTATATATACTTTCTTTTAAATTACTTCATTGTTTAAACACGCAAAATATAAATGAATAAAGAAGTAAACTATCAGTAAAATATGCAACACCTTTATACTTCATCATTATCGCTACTTTTTTCATAGATTTTGGTTGCTTGTTCATTAACAGCATAGTTTAAAGTAATATTATACTAAATGATTGGTCAAGCTTCTCAACCGAACTTAAATGTAAAATAGCAGACCATTCTGGCCAGCCAATCACAGGAGCTTCTCTCGAAACCAATGCATCCTATCTTTCGCAGTCCAAAGCTTTTCTCTCAAAACTCGGATTTCTTTACTGTAACTGAATTGATTAGGCTACTTCAACGCGATAATTTTTTTTCAATTATAATTTTTTCATCCAACTTTACACTCACACAACACAAGTAATTTTTAACAAACAAATGTAAGTTTTATCTACAATAATAATATTTTATCAACTTAATATTAAAATCTAAAAAGGGAAATTTGAAGACGTTTTAAAATCATCTAAAATCTTATGATTGGAGATAAAGGTTCGAAAGAACTAAGTACTCCCTCCCAATCCAGTACCAGTACCAGAAGGAATACGGGGGTTATTGACCATAGACTGAGTAATTCTGAATCACAATTAAGAAACGAAGAAAACCTCTCAAAAATTTCCACATCATGCCAATGTAAGTTTTCAAGCCTCGATAAATTTAAAATGGGGTATATCCTCTCTTTACAAGGATACATCTTTTTTTTATAGAATAATAATTTGTGGAATACTGATTAGAATACCTAATCATATTTGTTTTAAAATTATATTATTGTTATGAGATGCTTAACAAACACCACACATAATGTTACTGAGAAGACAAGGTAGAATAAGACTCACTAATACTATTTTGCACTAAATTAATACTAAACATATTAATTTACATTTGGAATATAAAATAGAATATAATCTTGAAAACAATGCTTGACAAATATCGTAGAATATAATAAAATTCTAAGTAATAACTATAATGGCTGAAGATGATTGTAATTTCTATTAATAATAAAGCAACTGATGTTTCTTATATTTTTTTCTACTTTTGTACCGGCATAATTTCGCTACATATGCAAAATTACCTCTAAATTAATCTCATTCCAGCATTTTATACACAGAGTATATCACTCTAAAGAGCTATTGAGTATATATTTTAGGTGTTAACATGAATATTATTTATTGTTTCCACCTAATTTCTTTGCTGGAACAAAATAGAAATTTTGCTATGATAAAAAGGAAAAACATTGATATTTTCTCTTAATAGGAAATTGTGACGTCTTCGGAGCAAACGACTGCAGATAAATTCTTATTTTTCATGTTATGAAAAATAAGAATCATGATATCCTAAGGCCTAAAGCTGATATCATAAGTGATTGCTCACGAAAGAAGTCATGTTAAAACCGCATGTTAAACAGATTCGCGTGACACTGAACCGCGTATTAATGGGATCTTATCTTTCACTAATCCAATGTATTTTATTTATTTTTTTTTACATTAAAAAAACATAGGTGTCTATTTTAGTAGAAAGCGAAAAATTTATTTCATCATTATCATAAAAATAGGACTTCCGAGAGGAAATATTAAGATAGCGATAGTAGTGAAATAAGAAAACATAAGAAAAGAACTCTTCTGGTTGTTTTCTTAATTCACTTAATTTCCTTTAATACTTTTGATAAAAATAAAACTAGATTTAATAAGAATATATAACAAATGGATAAGAAATTCTAAATTATTTAACAATTATATCAATTTTATTGTGTTTTCTTTCACGCAAAAAATAAGTAAATAAAAAACTGACAAATAAAATATTTTCTCGTCCATCTTTTGAATTAATTCTGCTTACCATAATGAAAAGGACTCACGCATTTTATCCTTAATAATTTATGTAGCTCTCTAAAGGAAATTTGTATGCAAAAATACAGCTATTACAGTCCTCATATGTTTGTGTTTTCTTTTAGAAAAGAATATCTAATGCACGTAAGGATGAATTATCCGCGCGTACTTAAACATAAGTAGAACATTTAAACATATAGAAGAAAACTTATAAATGGAAGAAAAGTATAAAATTGATGTTCTCAAGCATAAAAACAAATTTATGGTTGAAAAAATCACTGAATTAAGCTTTTTTTTTTTTTTATGAATCACCATCTGCTTCTGAAATATAACTTATCATATTTAGCATTATTTTCTTTCTTATAGGAATGGTTCATTAAACTAACGAATGTTGTATTTAAAAGAAATCTTTCACATCAAGTTATAAAAATGATTATTCTAGTTTTTTTTTTCCCTTTCTGTTCCTCTGAATATAAAGTGACAGAACTATTAAAAATATTAAATGTTTTTTGGCATGAAATATAAAAATATTCATGAGTTCACTAAAAAAACAGTATCGAAAAGTTTTTTTTAATGCTAGCCGTATTGAACAGAATAACAAAGATGATATTTAATAAAAAAAAATTAAAGGGGGAGGGGAGAGAGATGATATTTTTATTTTCAAAGTTTTTTAAGCTGATGAGAACGTAAAAATAAATTTAACACATCGAAACAAAAAACAACAGCATAAAAATTCATGTCATTCTCTCCTTTGCTACAATTTTTTCCCAGTTTACTACAAAAAACTTTTCAAGGAGAAGTTTCGTTTTCAATTTGGCAACGTCTCTCGTCCCGACATCTGTTCCATTAACGAGGTGAAACGAATCACGAAAGTTAACTGTAACTATAATGCCATGCCTGTAATGGGAATTACAAATCGCCATTTTGTACGACATTAGATAGACGCCATGACAGTATGACTTCAGAGAAATATTGGATTTGGCATTGATTGATCGAAAGCTCATGATTACCGGGATTGGAATTTTTCTTATTTATACGCAGAATTTTTCTTTTTGCAGTGTTTTTTTTTTATTTGGTCGAAATACTTCGAGAGTTGGAAGTGCATATTTCAGGAGACAATTTTTCTTTATTTTTGAGACAGGAATGTTCGCTTGGGTTTTGAAGCGAATTCTCCATCTGACCTGAATAAACTTCTTTCCGAATTCTTCAGAACTAAATTAGGAAATAGGAGAGGAGAAATAGTTTGTGACATGAAAAATTACTTACGTGCGTTTTCGAAATTTGTAGGAAATACGGTAAGAAGAACTCAGATAAGAACTTTTTTTTTTAAATATCATAATAAATAGAATTTTTTTTTTATCGAAATTCGTTTTTATAAACTTTGAAAAAAATCACTTGAAATATTTCCAACGTCATCAAAACGCTCAGAATAATATTTCAAAATTACAATAAATAATTCGAAAACTGTGGGCATTTTTCAAAATTCTGAGTCAATAGCATTTCAGAAATAGACAACTGTTAGATGATAAACCCATTTTTATTATTTCAAACATTAAATAAACAACGCTTTATATATTGTATTTTACTGTATGTTTTTTTAATATTCAGAAATATTCAACAGAGTTCATAGCGAGTGATGATAAAAATAAACTTTTCTTTTATGAATTGTTAGGCAAATGCTGTATCCATATCTAGATCAGGCCGTGAATATTTTTGGCGACCAACTAGGCGACCAATTTGGCGAATTTGGTGACCATTGTGGTGACTTGGCGATCATGTTAGCGACCATTTTTGGCGAGTTCGGGGCCTTCTGGATTCTTCTAGAAATTGGTAGAGAAATGCACTAATTTCAAGACCTATGACGCAAGCTCATCTTTCTCGAATTATCCGCGAGGGATATAAATATAGAGATGCTTGCCGGAAGTCAGTCGGTTTGGTTTTGACTAACGATCAGTTAGTACTGCTGTGATTGTTGAAGTGAATAGTGATTACTTCGGCTGTTGAAAGAGCGATTGTTTGTGAATAATCTTTTATATACGTGTATTTTAAACACCGATAATTGTGTCTGAGTACCGTTGAAGGTGTAAAGACCTTCTAAGATTTATTCTGTGAATATTGCTGCTGAATCCTGTATTTCAAGGATTGAAATTTCGACAGTAAATTCTCATCGCTCTGAAAGAACTGTCTTGTTCCTTGCGACTGATTTGCATAAAATCCTCGAACCCGGATCTACGTAATAGTAATATATAAGTTAATATAAGCAGTTTAAAATTTATATTTAATATCATTAAATACTGAATATCTTAATAAGGTTCAAATAATCTTTGCTTTTGTCGAGCATAATAACATGAAAATGAGCAAGAAAATGCTAACACTATTTTATATAATATTTAGAGTCTCAAAGTCTAAAGCCGCATTCACACCAAGGCAGCCAGCGTCGAGCGTTAAGCGTCTAACCAATCAAAGACTTTATCTAGGGTAAAATGAAGTCTCTGATTAGCTAGACGCTCAACGCTCGATGCTGACAGCCTTGGTGTGAATCCAGTTTTAAGCTTCGCTGATCCAGTTTTTCCAAGCCAACAAACTTCGGCAAAATGTGTAACTGATCAACTTGAGCTTTATCAACTGAAACTTTCTTTGCTATTTTACACGTCAAATACAGGAATAATTTTTCAAATGTGAGATTCTATATGCTTCATGTATAGTAAATGCAATAAAATGTTAAAACTCGAGAAATACTTTGCAATCTGCTGATGCTAAGTGAAATAAATACAATAAAAACCGAAGCAGCAAATGACTACAAACAGTGTAAAAAGTTTATAACATTCGAAATTAATACAAGAGAAGCGACTTTGAAATATTTAATATGTATATTTTTGACAAGAAAATATATACCGATAGTCGGAGAAGTTATTGTAATATTGGGGTGAAAGTATAAATCTTGAGAAAGTGGGTCTGGGAAATGTAGAAGTTTTGGTAAAAAGGAATAAGTGTGGGACTGGGGGCTCTACACATTTAATCATAAACTTCCTATCGATCAATGCCAATTCAATATTTCTCATAGCAGAGCTGTCAGACATATCGCGAGTGACAAACGGCGCTCATACCTCAGATTGAGAAGCAGCGCAGGGAGGCGGTGACGTCTGTTATAGAGAAAGCTCATGCTGTTTAGATGCACTAAGGTGAGAAATAAAATACTTTATACTGAGGAAAGTATAATATGTTTCTTTTCTGTTTAGTGCATTGTAAGTGTTTAAAGTTCTGCCACAGAAAATATGAAGTATCATACCACATATAGTTTAATGAGATGAATCATTCACACTATGTATATGATTAGAAAGTAAAGCTTATAAAGCTGAATTCACACCAAGGCGTGCAAACGTCGAGTGTCAAGCGTCTAGCCAATCAGA
>BMAV01000281.1:273723-305286 GCA_019973955.1 Trichonephila inaurata madagascariensis
CGTTGGAAATTAAAAATATGAAAAATTGATCAAAATATTATAACTCCTGTTTTGCGTTTTTTAATTATTATTTTTTTTTAATTTTTATTTTTGTCACTAATACTAAATTAAAAAGAGTTTAAGAAACACTCCTTCACAATTTTTTCATCAGTAAACGATTTCATATGATTACCAATAATATAACAATCTTCTTCGGGTGCCTTTGTTACTACTGTGACATTACCACTGACGAAACACTTTGTTGCTGTTACAAAGTATACACTTGATTAAGCCTATTTATCACCTCTTAAAAGAGGAAAAATGTCATTAAATAATTCCTGTTCATTGGTATTTTTTAAAATTAGCACTTAAGTGACAAATCAAACAAGTACTGATCCATGTTTGTTTTTCACTTCAAAACAGTCAACCTCCAAATCATTCGAATATTTTTCGCTTGCAAGGTGTGAAAGATTGTTCAAATTTAGTTACACCCATAAAATTGTCGCTAATCAACTGTTGTCTGATGTCACTAACCATAACCGTTGTAAATAGAAAAAGAATATCAATCCTCAGCCGTACGACATCGGCAGCAAAAAAGTAAAATTGATGTATTTGATTTCTTGCAAAATAATTTCCCACCAAATTTTTAATGCATTGTCTTAAATAAAAAGAATTTCTCAGAGCAATGGGTCAGGACCGGGCCACTTTAAAGGGCTCGGTGGGCCGCAAGTTGGAAATTTTAAGTTAGTGCAAAATACAATTTAATTCTACAAATCTTCTGATTTTTTAAATTGCATTTATTTGCAATATATATATATATATAACTAGAATGTAATTACTGTATTATAAGCATTTCTCATATGAAAAATTTATTCTTTACTTAAAAACACTCTCAGGAGGTTATTTGTAATAAAATAAAATACTAAGATTTTTTAAATGAAACGCGTATCTGTAATAATTCTTTAAATTTTAGTAGCTTATTTATCATTAAATATAAATGTTAATGTTTAATGTTGTAATTCGTTCATACTTAAAAACTACAGACACATTTTTTTACAAAGATTTGACAAATACTGTACAAACTGATCAAGAAAAGGTTCATTAAATATAATGAAATCACACCGTATTTCATGATGGAAGTCTCATAACACTTTTAGGTTATATATATATATATATATATATATACATACTAGCTGTTACTTTACCACTTCGCTGGATATTTCATGACGATATATGAATACCTGTTGTTTTAAGCTACAAGCTATTTAAGTGTTCAATTTAGGCTTTCATTAGGCTTTCAGTTGTATTGGAAACATTCATATGTCTCTGGCCTCTTGATTTAAAAAGGACATAACTGGAATTTCTAAAACAGAAGTAAAATTATCTTTTACTTCCCCATTACTCTCCAGAGTAAAATTCCGCAGAGCCCATTTTTGGCGGATCTCTACTCAACAAGAGAAACAATCTTGTTTATTTTCAGGTCTGTAGGTTTTGTAATTAAAAAAAGTGTTTTTTTTTTACCAACAGCGTTCTCGTTTGCCTCTGAAAATTCTCTTGGGAATGGATTTCCGCAATACCCTTTATTAACGGATCTCTACTAATAAAGAAACATGCTTGCAAAATTTTAAGTCTGTAGGTCTAATACTTCAAAAACAAGAGTTTTTGTTTATAACGTCCGCATAACCCTTCTTGGGAGTCAAATTTCACAAAACCTATTCCTAATAGATCTCTGTTCAACAAAAGAAACTTGACTGCTTTTTCAAGTTTGTGTATCTAATAGTTCCTGAGGTCTTGTGGTGAATGATTGAATGAAGGAGTTGCATTCCCCTCTTTCTCACTCTCTATCTCTCCTCTTTCACTTTTTCTTTAATTTTCTCTCCTCTTTCTTTTCTTCTGTCTCCTTTCTCTCTTTCTTCACCTCTCTCTCTCTCTCCTTCTCTCTTTCTTTCCCTCTCTCTCCTCTTTCTGTCTTTTACTCTCTCTCTCTCCTCTTACTCTCTTTCCTTCTGTATCCTTTTTCTCTCTCTTTCTTCCCTTCTCTCTCTCTCATATCTCTCTTTCTTTCCCTCTCACTTCTCTTTCTCTCTTTTCTTCTCTCTCTAATCCTACTTTATTTCCTTATGCCTTTTTCTCTCTTTTCCCCTCTCTCTACTTCTCTCTTTTTTCCCTCTCTCTCCTCTTTCAGTCTTTTCCTCTCTCTTCTCTTTCAGTCTTTTCCTCTCTCTTCTCTTTCAGTCTTTTCCTCTCACTCCTCTTTCTTTCTTTCCTTATGTCTCCTTTTTCTCTTTTTCTTCCCCCCCCTCTCTCTTTCTCTCTATAGATATATTACTATGTTTCTTACATTCTATTGTTATATTGATTCAATACTTTAGTTAATGCCATCACTTTGAAGGATGTCTATGCAGTCTAAAATTTATTTTGTATGTCATAAAAAATATCATTTAAATATTCTGAGTTCTTTTAAGGAAAAAAAAACACATAATGCGCTCAAAATCTTTTCACACGCATGGATTTTATTCTACAAACACGCATTTTATCCTGTTTACGACCTAGACGCGTCATTAACGCCTCCAAAACATCCCTTCATTAAGGGCTTACCTCTTCATTTCATCGCTCCTCTCTTCTTTTGCGATCTATATGCACACGTATCCTCCTGCCTAAACAAAGTCGGAGTCACACATTGTTAAGGGCGCCTATTACACGCTTCATCAGATTAACTTTCGGTGCTATTTCTGTGCCAACGCCTCCATTAAACTTAATCTTATCAAGACCCAGTTTGTCAATCGAGATCGATAAATGAGTTTTGGTCAGTTAACTCGGGTCATAAACGGAAAGACCAGTTTCAAAGGGGTGAAGTCTTTATCACTGGGGGAAATCAGCCCTTTTGTGAACACATGCAGCAATTTAATTCTTAATGGAAAGAGTGTTCTTTGGGACGATTTTCAGCAAATGTAATTTGATCTCTGCCCTGTGTGGGTAGACACACAGTGAAAGACCATTTTCCATAACGTAATTTTCGTGTAAATGTTTTGCGCTTAGGAGCCTTAAAATATTCTAGCGAATATGTAGAGGAGATATTAATTGAGTTATGGATAATGCACTTGCTGGATAAAAGGTCTTTTAATACAGGACACGTTGAACAACTTTAGGGTAAAATTCTGATGGGCTTTCAGAACGTTTTTCTTCAGAGAAAATAATCATTTTTGTCCTTTGCTTGTCAGAAGTAATTCATTAAATAAACAAGAAAGTTAATTTTAAGTACTAACTTGATTGATTTTTCCGTTTTTTCTTTTTTTTTTTTTTTTTTGGTATCAGAGGAGAAAAAGGAAACCAATTATTAGTCACACCATTTGATTATGAACTAATTTTATGAACAATGTATTTCAAAAGGTTTTTATTATTTATTGAATAATAATCTATTTTTACTTCATAATGTATAATTCGAGTTAGTTGCGAGTTAATGCAATAATTATGCATTAAGAAAATCTGATAAAATAAAAGGATGATTAAAACAATGCATTAAGTTTAAAAAAAAAAGAGACTAGTTTTTAAAAACATGAAGTAAAATTTTTATAAAAAAAATAACACAAACAGCAATGCAATAAAAATATATATAACTAATAAATCGGATAAAAAATAAAATCTATATTTAATTAAAGAAACTATTGGTAAATCAAAAAGATACAGCAAATGAAATTACAAAATACGACGAACAATTGCATGAAATTTTTTCGGAAAATAAATTAATCTGTAATAATAGAATTTCCAATATCACGACATTTTAGTGATTAAAAACGCTCAAACAGTATCAGTAAATAACATTTTTTTTTTTTTGACAATTTCTTAAAACCGTTGGCTCAAATATCTCTCTTCATAAAGTGACTAATAATTCCTAATACAAAATAGTTGATATTCTAAAGGACTCAGTGACCCCAATAGTTATATACTTTTGAAGATTTCTTGTAAAACATATTTCAAAATGCAAGATATAAACGTAAATAACAGTTTTAAAGTGATATAATAAATAGTTTCAGAAAGACTTGTAACAATATCTTGCATCTTTTGAAATTAAACATCTATGTAACGGGTCTATCCTTGAATCTTCTACACACAAATCCTCTAGGGTAAAATTATTCTTTTTACTTGTAAGTTCTTTTGAAAACGTTCCCTCCAAAAAGAAGACGAAGAGATTTAATTAAATGAGCTCTTCTATTTAAGCGTTGGCATTTGTGTACGCGATGATAGTAGATGGATGGTCGATAGTTGAATACTAAAAGGGATTAAACTGTGAACACAATTTACGACCGGAATTCGTATATTTAAGCAAGATATTTACAAAGAGTTAAAGCGTAGGAATCGAGAGTGCTCCAGGAATAAGTTAAGTAAAATCTTAATTATATGTTAGCAGCTTTAAGATATCCAACTACCCTAAAATCATGATTTTTTAAGAAAAATTGACACATTTTTTATGGTTTTATTTTATAGGCCATTTTATTAGCTCTATAAAAATACCAATTGTTTTATTTTCCATTCACTAGAACAAAAACTGCAAGTGTTTTAGTAAAAACAGTTGACATAGCTTTACACAAGATGTCAAACTTTAAAATACATTTCACTCGAAATGTGTGTGTGTGTGTGTTTAAAGCTCAAACGGGGACAGCGAATGCTCAAAAAGTTTGAAAAATAATTTACTGAAATTTTTTGTGTATGTTCTGTATAAAAGTAGAAGAATTTTAACCTTCAGATTTATCAATCCCTGTTTTATTACAAAATTTACAGTCATTTATGTGAATATAATCACTATTTTTTTAAGCAATTTCATATAATAACTAAGATAAAGTGCTCACGTTTTTGTAAAAATTAAAATATCTCTTATCCTGAAAGTCATTTCGAAAAGGAATAGCAAAGTAAAACATCTAAATTGAAAAATTAGAAATTTGTTCGTTTACCATTTGTACAGAGAGGGCCTTGTTTAT
Organism: Trichonephila inaurata madagascariensis; assembly: GCA_019973955.1. Taxonomy (NCBI): domain Eukaryota; kingdom Metazoa; phylum Arthropoda; class Arachnida; order Araneae; family Nephilidae; genus Trichonephila; species Trichonephila inaurata. The sequence continues at coordinate 278,679 of BMAV01000281.1, forward strand.
GTAATTTTTTGCCAATTTTTTCTCATCTTTTTCCATTTTAGCAATAATAATTTAATTTTTGTTTTTAAATTTAGCCATTTTTTTTCTTAAAATGTACCAAATAAATCTAAAAACCACAAAAAAAATCTCCCTATCTCCATTTTTTTTAAAAAAACAAAGTTGTCGCAAGTAGTCGGATACCTTAAGGCTACTGCTCTGCGATTGCTCTTCTCATTATTTACTAAGTGAATTTCCTACCTTTCGTTGTGTTGATTAAATAAAAGGAATAAATAAAAATGTGTTTAAAACTTGGTGGTGCTATGGCTGATCTTTGCTTGAACTCCCAAATACCAACAACGCAAAGTGGGTTGTTACACACAGTTGGGTAAGATTTGAGCAAATTGATAGAACAAATGAGAGTTTAAACCAAAAAATCGATCATTCGTTATACACACCTATATATATAAGAAAAAAAGTGACTCACACACACCTACACACTCCCTCATTGCTAGATCTCAAGAGCTAATACATCTACAGATTTAAAATTTGACAGGTATATTTCTTTTGTTGAGTAGAGATTCGTTAAGAATGGGTTTTGCGGAAATAGATTCCTAAAGTGGTTGATGAGGCGTTATAGAAAAAATTCCCGTTTCCGAACTATTAGACCTAGAGATTTGAAATTTGGCAAGCATGGTTTTGGTGGAGTAGAGATCAGCTGAGAATGAGTTTTGAGTAAACCGACTACCAAGAGGGCTTAAAAGATAAATGTACTTCCATTTTAGAAATTCATGGTTTCAGCTCTCTTTATATTAAGAGTTGGTGGTTATAAGAATATTTTTGAATACAATCCAAAGATTAATGCTAAGTCTAAATATCACTATCATAAAAACATTATTTATTCGTACAATATAATAAAATATCCACCGAAGAGGATTAGTAACTTCTAGTAAGTGTGTGATTATAAAAAAACCCATATTTTAACTATTTGCTTGTACAAAATTTAAAGTATTATGTTAACTAGCAATTGTACATTGGCAAAAAAAAGAAGATTGACTTTAGAAATCCATAATTATCTCCAAAAGTAAGGTAATAAACTGACGAAAGAGAATATCTTATTTCAAAATCAAATATTAGTGTAATAAATTATATTCTTCCTTTAGTAACCAAACTTGTGAAAACAAACCAAACATAATTAAGACTTCAAACGGATTACTTAAAATTTTGTCAGTTATCGGTTCAAAACGACACTAGCAAGTTCCTCTTAAGAAAGAGTACTTAAACAACGGGATGTTTGGGGCAATATTCTACATTTCCAGCCATTAAATTCAGCCAAAACAGTAGTTTGGTCGGTAACAACTAAGACTAACCAGTTTCACAACAAACGTTCGTGTAATAATAGCTGCGGATAAGAGCTCGCAGTCACCTTTATTCTCGCTTTTACGGACATCTTCATCCATTACTGTACATCGTCAGATAAACTTTAGTGCCTCGAAGGCATCGATAATCTTTAAACTGCAGACCATTAAAGACAATATTATTTACGAATACGATTTTTACTCCATCTCCTTTGGACTTAATTTTATAGATTGGTCTCACATTACTAAAGGATAATCTTGGGGGGTGTTATCTGATAATCTATTCAAGACATTGATTTTCAATTCGAGGTGTTTGTCTTTTGTTCTGGAAGGACTGCTTTAGTCACTTTGTTCTTTTGTTTTTTCACTCATCACTTGGTGGAAAGGGGAAAAAAGATTACTTTTCCCTTTTTGAGAGAAAATACCAGTCGCCATTATGGCTTTTATACTTGGCGAGTTTTTGTTTCGCCAAGAGGGGGAGGGAAGGGAATCCAACTAATTATGAAAATAGAATGGCTGAGGGGAAGATGTATAAAAACCAACGCCGTTAGAATTTAAATGCTTTCGGATGACTTTAACAACCCTCATTCGGTCGGTTTTATTTGGTTACGTGAGGCTATAAAAGACCGACATAACATTAATAACTGCCGTGCCATACTTTGGCGAATAGATTAAGTATTTAACAAAATGGTTCCTTTTGTGTGGTAGTATGGGATGGTGTTAGCCAAAGGTTCTTTGTTAGCGCAGCCATTTAGGAATCACACGTACATAGAACAAATTCCCAACAGTGTTATTAACCATATTTTATACATCTACAGAAGGAAATTTTTGCTCGCTTCTGCAGAACCTAATGAAATTAGTGGTCATAATTGTGGCCTTTGCCGCGTGTTAGCATTTCAGCAAGAAGCCATTGCGAGTAAGTGTTTGAGTACGGCGTTGAGATTACAAAAGGAAATTAGGCCGTTAAAAGATTTAAAGAGATATGTGTGGGTTTAAATAAACAGATTAAGTTATGTTTATAATTTTATGATAAAATGCATTTACGTTACTGAATTTTTTTTTTTCTTAAATAAGTGCCATTTACAGTACTAATCTTTGATTAAATTCTCCTGCATTCCTAATCAAGTAAGTCGTAATGAAGTAAATAATTTTTTTTAAAAAAAACAAACATTTTTTACATTAATGTGACAAATTTAAAAGACAGAGCATATGCATTGACTTTGCCAATTTTGTAGATAAAGTTATTTTTAAAAGCCTCGTAAAAAAATTTACAGATTTAACAAATTAGAATTTTTATACAATTTTTTCATACAGAAATATTTTTATTTATTTACTGAAGGAAAAGATTAAATAATAAATGATGATTATTTTTTTAGGAAAGGAGCTATTTCTTTAAGTATGAAGAAAGGAATGACACTTACGTAAAAACGCTTCATTTCCATGGGAATTTCTATTTATTTATATGTGAATGTCATTTTGCATAATTACATCGTAAATATTTTTTGAATGCATTTTTCTAAGTGTAAGGGGGTGGGAATCTTATGCGTTTTTAACTGAAGTGATGGCAGAAATGCGTATATGAGGATATTAATTAGGTAGCTCCTATTTTTTAATATTATTTTTTAATAAACCAAATGCTATTGAGCATGGAATATAAACAAAATGGAGTAAAAAACTTAATTGTTTTACTGTTTCTCAATACATTATGAAAAGTTCTTTAAATTCATTTAACGAAGCAAACAAATTTTTTTACGTACTTATTAAGTAAAGTATTTGAAAAATTAATTTATCTCAGAAATAAAATTTAGAGGGTTAAGGCAGAAAACAGTGACAATAAATTTAATAGTGAAAACTTTTAAACAATTCATAGGAAAGTATCGTTGGCTTTAAACGACTAATACAAGATTGGCTCTAAACAGTCAAAACCGAATAAGTTTTAGAAGAAAACAGCAGAGTTATAAGCCTTAAATATTTAAAAGAGGAAGAACTTGTCAACTATAACACGAAATCGCTAACACGAAATTAAGTTTTAAAAGGAGGAACTAGTTCTCTTCAAAAGAAATTTCGAGACGCAAAATTTCGAAATTTTTCGTCTCAAGAAAGCATTTGCTTGAAAAATTAATGAAGCAAAAGAAATTCTTACAATTTATAGTAAAGGCTATTAATATTAAATAGTCAATAGAGGGAATATTGGTTTTAAATGGTTAATAAAAATTATAATAACTGTAACGAAAAGATTCCGAAACTAGAGATACATAATGTAACAAAGTTTTTAAAAATTTGTTAATCAACCCGCCTCTCAGGATTAGTTTCAGTAAAAATTACAAAACGCTTATATGCATTTAGTTGTTATGGAAACTTCTTAGCTTACAGGAATTTTTCTTGCATTTATGATAAACTTGAGTCTAATAATGTCAAAACGAAATACGTGGAAACAATTAGAAATCGTGGATAAATTAAAATTCCGTAATATTTTAAGAAAAAAATAAAATGATAATTATCTCATAATTAAACATTAGGCAATACCAAACTCTTCAATAAGTCTTCTCAAAAATAACTCCATAAATTTGTCTACTCGCAAAAATGGAAAATTTAATTCTATAAAAATGTATTTAAATGCAGAGTAAACTGAATTGTTATTAATATTTAAGGAACTTTGAAGGCCGTAAAAATGTAAAATTTCACAGGAAAGAAGTAATTTCACGTAATTTAAAACCTTGGGAACAATACTTAGTACCTTCTTAAAAGGGTCCACAAAGTTTCAAAGTTCAAAGATTAAAAGATATCATTTGACAAGCTATTCATTAATTAATGAGAATATATTCTTCGCACATTTTTCAAAATTTTTAAAAACTGATAAAATATAAGGAGGAAAAAAAATAACAATATCTCGAATGAAACCAAGAAGGTTTAAGTAATTTAAGCCTCAAATATCTCCAGGTTATTTTTCAACCGATCGAAGAAAGATTAATTTTTCCACCTCTTCCTTAAATTTCATCATTTATTAATTAACAAATTCTCACTTTCTTTCAAACCCGAAAAAAAAAATTTTAAAAGCAAAGACAAAATTAAAAGAAAAAAAGTACGCGAAATATTAAAAATTGGAAGCAGAGAAAATTCTTCAACAAGTAAGAATTGTGAACGAATTAATTGAATGTATAATTAATTTAAAAGGAGAATAAGCTTGTCATGCACAGACCAAAAAAAAAATTAAATGTAGAAAAGAGAGAAAGAGTAACGAAACACAAAAATGTAGCAAAGAGTATTTTCAGGAAACACAGGTCTAATGATCTTTTTGCAAACCCGTCTAAAGTTATCGAGTTGAAAAATGCAGATAATTTGCCGCTGATTGGAATGAAGTTGTTTCTTTTAATTTTCGAGGACCACTCCCTCCCACCGTCAACTCGCCTCTCCCCTTACAGCCCCTCTCTACCCCCATCAACTCTCCACTCCGCTTCCACGCACATATCAGCAGATATACGCCGAATCACTTGTGGTTTCGCATCATTAGCATTGATCTATTAAAGCAAAGAAAGGTAATTAAGAGTGAAAAATTTCATCGTCGAAGGAAAAGCTATTCGGAATTTTCATTCTTTAAATTTTTCACCCTGTCATTACCCAGTTACGTAATTCCTGATTAACAATGTCGAGTTTCAGTTTTTGATGAAACAGAAATGCGAGCAAAGTTAACCGACTCTGGAGAAGAGCGAGAAAAATAACTAAAATTACAAATCGGAAAGACAACATTGAAATTGTTTTTGAAGTTAATAATTTAGGCAGACACATTTCAGGGTGGAAATGAATTTCGAACGCATCGGAAACGAATTTGTCTAAATGAAAAATCGTGTGTGACAACGCTATGAATAATTTAACTTTGAAAAAAAAAATACTTTTTCGAAGATGAGAAAATATGATTCATTTACGTTTAATTGAGAATTTAAATCTGAACTATATACCTCATTTCAAAAATAAAAAAGAAATTGTTTAATTATTTAAATTGATTATTCTTCGCGAACTATTATTATCTAAATAAAGGAGACTTAATAGTTTAAACACGTTTCGTGTTAGAAACAAAGTTTAAATTATTACAAGCCATTAATTTAAAGTAGTAGAACAGAATGCTAATTTTTGTTTGTTTGATTTTCTAGATTATTATTACCTGTTATGTAATTATGTCTAGACATGTTTTCAAAGTGGCCTCACAGGAATCAGACAGAAATTTTGAAAAGTTGATAATAATTTGATACACACTGTTTAATTGTAACATAGTTTCAACGAAGTAAAATTTTGTGAAAAGATTGCCTGGTGCACCATCCCAAATTCGTTTAAGAATTTTTTTTATATTTCAGTTTTATTGGTTTTTACTAAGAACATCTGCTTGGTTCCCTTTAGATAAAAAGAAAATTTATCTAAATAGTGCTGAATAGGAAAAATAATACAGATAATGTATTATGTAATACATACGTTTTGCGTACGCGCGCGCGAATGTATTTCACAAATCTTTATTTCTTTCTTTAATTTTCTGCTGTTTCATTAATACAATCACTGAAATTTGAGGCCAAAAGTACTACATGAAATTTCTCAAACATGAGGGTTTTGAAAAACGTAGTAAGATATCTCTTAAATATTAAGTTAAACAAGAAAATAATAATGTGAATTTACCAACGAAATTTTAATTTTAAAAATACTGTAGTCTTGCAATATACATTTCGTATATGATTCAATTAATATTCTACTTTAATTTCCTTGTCTAACGAACTTGACGTGCTTTAAATATTTTATTGCATTTTAGCTGATTTTTTGCATATTAATAAATGTGTGTTTCTTCCAGTTCTCAGTATTCTTCTATATATAAATTTTTCTAATGATTTTTTTTAAAAAAAAGTTCTGGAATTTGCAGTTTTGATGGTTTTAAACATTGTTAGAATACTTAATTCTCAATTTGTCTTGTTACTTAATAATTTATTTACCAGGATATATCGAATATATAAATGCTCCATTTACATGTATCCATTAGATTTAATATACACAGGAATTTTCTTTTTATATGGAGATATACATGAAATTATCTCATTATTTGTTTTAATTTAGAGGAATTTTAAAAGTCATATAAAAATATCAAATTAATTAAGCTCTTTTAATTGTATCATAAAACTAACTTACTCAATCTTATTGATCTTATGAAAATTATATTTTTTGATTCAGAACTTTTGTGTCTTATTTTTCTTTTACATAGGGCTTCAAAGAGTTTTTTGACATGTTTAATTTGAAACTTCCAAGAGAATAATGAAAGAAAATTATAAGTACTTTCCATATTATGGAGATGAAGCATACGAAAACAAAATTAAAAAATAATCTGAATACGTCACATAGACAAGAAAGAAAGAGAGGGGGAAAAAAAGAACGTCCAAAACAGTTAACAATTTCATATCAACCCTTTATTGGATTTCTCACCAAAAGCCTAAAGAAAAAAAAATGACGCCAAAACTTTTGACACCAGAGGCTCATCGACAAAATATCTTTTGGATAATCCTCTTTCTCATACTATAAACTCTTCCAAAACTCCAACAAATTAATTTCGATCCTTAACAGTCTTAACCCCTTCCCCCAAATCCCACTTTTTCCATCGTTTCGTTCTATTTATTTCAGGCTTAAGCATGAAACAAAGATAAGTTTATATATCCTTTTTTTTCCTCGCCACCAACAAAGGGAATTATACGATTTCGGGGTCACCAATCGCCAGCAACGGATAACTGACGCAAAAAGAAGACAAAGAAGCAAAGAAACTTTATGAAACCACGTCGACCGACTCTAGGAGAGAGTGGGAGGGCAAGCGGACCTTTCCCAGTGCATTTAACGTTAAAGATTTTTAGAGGCCATGCACTCTGAAGAAAAGAGCTCGGATTAATGGAATTCAATCGCTCCCCCTAGAACTCTTAAGCCGATTGAAGGGCATGTTACTTTATTACGAAATCCGCGGTGGCAATAGACAGAAAGGCTAGGGAAGTGAACGGAAGAGGTGGGTAAAAATAGGAAGACTAGAGGAAGTGAAACCAAAATAAGAAAGAAAAAAAAAAGAAAATCAAAAAGCGAGAAAATAAGCAGAGAACAAAATAGCAAAAATGGGTGTAATTTCCGAGCTTAAGTATTTCATTCTGGAATGGTGGCAACAAAGAAGTGGAACTAGAATTGTTGAAATAAGTTGGGCTGCTTTATTTATTCTTCTTTACTTTTTTATATTCCGTTTTGTTTGAGTTTTGACCGCTTTAGTAGCTTTTTTCTTTTTGTTTTCGATTACTTTTACTGCTGGTTTCACTTTGTTGGGTTTTCTTTTCCCTCTTTCTCTCTCTCTTTTTGCTCGTCTTTTTTTGAAAATGGAAAGAATTTGTTGCATCGTTTTGATTGCGTCTTTCCTGAAGGAATTTTTAATCCTTTTTAATATTTTTAAAACTTTTGTAATTTTGACTTTTACTGAAAGTAACGACAGTGGATTTTGAATACCTTTTTTGAAAATTACTGGAAAATGAAACATGTATATAAAATGTTTTTTACTTCTTGCCGAATCCTCCTTCTTATTTTTATTTTTTATTACGACTGATATTATTTGTAAATTATACTAACTCTATTTCAGCAAATGCAGTTTTAGTAACAGTATTTCACATAAATGGAAAAAATTATGAGGGAAAAGAAAAGGGAAGTATTCAATATGATATTAAATTATTAGATTTCTTATTAAAAATAGTAAGTGGGGTTTTTTTTCTTGTGTCATTTACCGAAATAATTGTTATTCTTAATAATACATTTCTTTTAATCTTAATCCCTTTTTTTATCCCAAGAAAATCGTAAATACTTTTCCGTTTTTCTTTTTCTTATATTACTCTTCATATAATAGATATATTTACTATGCAAATATTACTCCAATTAAAAATACATAACATACATTACTTTAAATACATGTAGCGAAAAAACGATAGGATTTTTTATGTAAGAATATCTGCTTTATAAAATATCAGGGGAAAAACATGTGATATATATTGCACACAGAAAAAAATTTAATAAAATAGCGTATAACTCGCAGCTATACTTTCCAGCTGTATTTTATTAGTTTTAAGTACATTTACCACATAACGTAGATCCCTCTTGAAATCAGAAATGTAATTGAACAATGTTCTTATGTTTTTAATTCATTTGTTCGAAGTTTAATCACAAGGTTTTGAAAAAATAGTATAATTCTAGAACTACTACTCTCTTTAAGGTATCTGTCTACGTTCGGAACCGTGATTTTGCAAAAGCGTATAAATGGACAATAGTTATGATATTTAGTGTCACTTAGATTAGAAAATGTATAAAAAATTGTCTTAAGAGTATTATTAGAATAAAAAATTATTTAAGTACAATATTTTGACAAAAAAGGAACATAAATGACCCATTTTCAAAATATTCTCCTTTTGTGAAAAATGCTTCTATTATAATAATATTTTGCCTGTTTGTAACTCAGACATCTTTACAGAGGCTCAAGTAGAATTTTTGAAATATATAACTTAGAAGTGGGTTTATCCATGTTTTACGACAACAGAGGGCAGAAATTTTAAGAAAAAAACAGCGATAATTATTTCAATTGGTTGTAACTCTGAAAATTCTGTGTATTTTTTTTAAAAAAATAGTTCAGACTCTCTGGAGAAGTCTTTACATTATATAAGCACACACACACACGCACAAAATATTATTATTTTAGATGCATTTTTTATAAAAGGAGAACATTTTGAAAAAAGGTTATTCTAAGTTAGTTTTTTGCCAAAATATTGCATTTAAATTATTTTTTTTGTGTGTGTGTCAAAAAATGTCCTTAGAACAATTTTATACGTGTATTCTAATCTGAGTGACACTAAATATTGCGAAAATTATTCATTTTTATACGCTTTTTTAAATCACAGTTCTGAAAGTACTCGGATACCTTAAGTTCAGTAAGAATGTATTTTCTTATAGATAAACAGTATTTCTATCTATGAAGAAGCCTAATTTTTTGTGCACTTCTCATTTTTTTAAAAATTTTTAAAGCTCTCATTTTTATATCCGGCGTATAACGTGCACCCGTAAATTTCGATTTTATTTTTGTTTTAAATTTGAGCGTTATACGCCAGATTTTACGGTACTTTACCCATATCAATTCAAATTTTCAGAAATTTCTTCACCTGTTTTGTGTGTGTGTGTTGCCGTGAACATTAATTAAATAAAAAATCCAACGAAGCTCTGCTTTTGTTTAATTTTTCAACATTAATATTTAATGGAGCATAATATATATTGTCTACAAAAAATTTATGTATATATTTTCATAATAGTATCAATTAAAACTTAATCTTATTTATTTAGGTTAAGCAACATTTTTTTTTTCTTTCTCTAAAAAGATGTTACAACTGATTTATCGTGTTTAAATAAATTGCAAGAACGTTTACCTAATTGTTCTTATGAATATTATTTCAACATAAGTAAATACACTGAATAAAATTCAAATTATTATGGCTTTTTTTTTCATTAAAAATCAAAGGAATGCTCAATTATCTTTAAAGATATTGAGAAACTTAACTGCCTATATATATATATATTTAATATTTAGAACCACCCATAAAAAGTTGGATTAAAAAATCACAAAGAATATAATCTTGCTTTCAATTTCATTTATTTAACGAATTTATTAGAAAACCTCTAAGAATATTAATTTGCTAATATAAAAATTAAGTTATTGGCAATAGTTTAGGGAATTTTGTAAGTTTGTTACTTGAATATTAATTAGTTGACATTTTATTAAGGATAAATTGTTTATGAACCACAAAAATCGATTTGGATATTCTTAATTGCCTCATCATAAATTTACAAAATAAAATTACTCTGAACGAGTTTAAAATAATTACTTTTCGCACATTTCTGTAATTAATAGATCACAAGGAAAACAAATTTATTTTCATATTTTCAAGTTGGCAGCTATCACGAAATGTTTTATGTATTTATTAAATAAAAGCAAAATTTATATTAAAAATTCAATTCATTCCTTCTGAGATTTCAATTAATTTTCTCCCAAACAAATATCCAAGCACATATTTTCTTTCACGACTTTATTAAAGCAACATTTTATTTTTATCCATGTCAACAAAACTGATACATAATTCTTATTAAGATGCTCCTGTTATTTGCGCTAAATGTTTGAATTATTTATTTTTATCGCATTCGTTGCGTGAATAATAAACAATTTTTTTTTTAAAAAACGTACAAAACATTCTAAAGAATTCAATTAAAACAACGATTGAAACATTTGAATGACAGAAGACATTAGAAAACCTCTTTATTAAGCAAAACAAAACATAAAACATGGAAAAAATTGTTTACCGAATAATTTTTTTCCACCTTTTGATTGTTTAAATATTTGCAATGAAATCCTATTTGATGTTCGCTGCTATTAAAAATGCTCGCATAACAAGTTTGAACAGGAAAATGGTATTTACCCGCTTAACATAATAATTTTTTCCCCGAAACTTTTTTATTATTATTATTACTCATTACTTAGCCTTTTCTGTGTTAATTTGACTATTCATTCATTCAAATTCACGTGCATTCTTTCACTCATTTGAATCTTCTATGTTAGAACAGAAAAATCGAATTAATTTTTGGCGTGAAATCTTTTCATTAGAAAACCGTGCGTTTTTTTTCCTTGCAACGCAAGAAACTTTTTTTTTATTTTATTTTTTCCCCTTTTTATTTTAGAAATATTTTTTCTCCTTTCTCCTAAGACTTAAAAAATTATATACCGCTCGGCTAAATTTTCATTAACCAAAACCACACGACGTTTTAAAATTTTTGTTCTTTTTTTTCCCCTCCATCTCAAGCCTTGCAATTAATTTAGATGACTTTCTCAGCATAAGTTAATGAATGACTTTTTTCTTTCTTTTCTCCCCTTCTTCGCATTGTTTTAATTCCTGAGTCATCACAACTTAAACGAGGTACTTGATTTTAGAGGAATTTTTTTTTAATTTCTTTTTGCCTCCACTTTTTTCTATATACTTTGTTTGCATTTTCTTTATAAACTTTTATTAATCAACATACTTTCGAGAAATTGTGTTGACGAAAGAATACTGGATTATCGTATTTTAATGTTCCAATTATTTTAGGAGCTCTTTTTTAGTGCTCAATGATAGCATTACAATTTAATAGAATGTTTTAAAGGGATCATCATAAATACTGACAATTTATTCATTATCATTGTGTGTAAAAGGTCTGCATTTACATTTATAGCTACTTTTTTCTTTGCTTTTAACTTTTACTGAAGTTAAGATACTTTTAAATTTTGAAGTCAAAAAGGAAATTGATAATAGATCAGTCTAATTAATAATTAATTAATGTAATTTTAATTATGTTATAATATTCACAAAACGTCGGGGAGTTTTAGTAAAACATAAATGTTAACAAATAATCTATTCTTCAGTCGCATTGAATCTTGTAATCAGTATAAATAAGTACTAGAAAACTTTTTTTTTACTAGTATTTACATTTTGAAAAGCTCTACACATATTTTCATAGCTACAGTTTTAAAAAAATTCTGTGGAGTTAGATATATTTTTATTGTATCTCTAATTGTTTTTATTGTTTTGTAATTCATAATTAATTTGTAAATCTAAAAAAAAAAATTCTTATATCAATATCATTATTATTTCTTTAATTTATTCAAGCTATATTAATGCCTTTCTGCAAAATACAGAATATTTGCCAAATTTTTAAATTATTATCAAAAATTTAAATTTACACTTACTGTTATTTTTTTTTAAAATTACTATGTTAATTTTGAAATATTTTAAACTCTAAATAGAAACATACATAACCAGTTGCTGTAATATAAGTCATACAAAATTACCATTATTTATGCTTTTAAGAATTAAGTCTCTTTATTTTACGATACATTAAGCTTTTTCCAGACAAAATGTAAAACTGATGTTTAATTGTTAAAAGTTGCGCTATAACAACACTATTCCTACACAATGATACGTTATGATTTTTTCTAACGCCTTAAAGGGATCGATATAAAACACTGATACAGAGTTCCTTTAACTGTAATTTCCAAAAACAAGAATATTTTGCATATATTGCCTACATTTTATTTAAAAAATATTTTAAATCACAGACAGTTATTCCACGAGACATTTATTCTCAGTAAAATTTACTGTAATATCGATAAATAATAACAAATTGGGATGAATTGTTACTACTACGAGTATTATTGTTCAAAAGTGTGACATTTCAGGGTATTTTAGTAAATATTAGAAAGTTATCTGTGCAATTATAAAACGAATGAATACTTTATTTTTTAAATCATTTTTGGAATCCCTACAGAGTTTTAAATCAAACATGGTTTGAGATGATTGTTTATTAAAGTCGCATATTACAGCAACATGAGGGCTATAGGTGAAGGACATCGTAACTTTGAATTCCAGTTAATAGATGAAGACACCAAAGATGTCAACCTATCTCCATTCAACATCAACGTGAGTACTTTCAGCATCAACAAATATAATAACTATCAACCCCTTTATACTTTGGGTCCTTAGTGATTACTCGGCTACCACGGCCACAGGGCTTAAGTTTCACGCTCAGCCCTTCTCTTATCATAGATTACAGATAACATAAAAAAATGTCTTATCATAGAACCAAAGAATTATGAACTTCTAAATCTATTTATACAGAATTTTCACTTTGATATTTTGAATATCCATGTTTTAAATTTATGTAATATTACTGTGATGTATTTTCACATATTTAAATGCAGTATATTATGTACATTTTGTACAACATATTATCAGCTTGTTATTTTAAAAATTGTAGTTTTGTTGCTTTGTTAACAATAACGGAAAAATCTAACATATCCAGTTAAACGAATCTAATCTCCAGCTGATTGCTTATCTACACAGTATTAATGTAGTCTATGTAATGTATATTTAATCAACTAAAATAAGTATTATGAAAAATTCTGATATGTTTGATTGGACATTCTACGCGACAATTCCTTTCATAAAATGTTCAGTGTTGCAATACTTTTATTTAAAACTTAAAACTAAGATATGAGTATGTACTTTTAAAGCCTTTTAATTGCGACAAAAAAAAAGATATCTTAATGTGTTCTTTATTTGCACGAATAACTAAGAAATCATTATTTTTCCAAATGTCTAATATAGTACGAAAAATCGTAATTTTTTAAAAATACTTCCTGATATGCGAATCTCTAATTGAAAAGAACTATTCTCACAAAAAAAATATTTCATGGTGTTGATAGATCATTGTTTATAAACATCAGTTGGAATCAGATTAGGCGAACTTGGGGATTCTCATTCCCAAGAATAGGTTTGCAAGGACTGTTCAAAAAGTACCCGACCTTTGGCCAGAAAAATATCTTAGTTAAGTGGTTCTTAAACTGTGGTTCACGGACCCCCGAGGGTTTCCAGTGCCTTCTAGGGGGGTCTACGAAGGTCCCTCATTTAATGTTTTGATTTCCCACTTTTACAGATTCTGAATGGCCTTATGGAGAAAAATGACAATCCTGAAGTGGATCGCTAAATTTTTTCCAATGGGAAAACCCTACTAGAACATGTATTTCGATCGAAAATATTATATAATTCAGTTAATATTAAAATAGTATCCTGTACTATTTTTATTAGCAGTTTACTATTTTCTTAAAGGGAAAAAAGAAGTGTTAAAAAAATGTTGAATAAGTAGCAGTGGCAATCTTAGAATTCTTGAGGAACCTTTACATCACTCAACCATGTGTTGGGAATCAGGGAGTCGTATACAAAATGTAAGGGGTCTGCAATGTCAGGATGATACGTAGAAGGGGGCTGCGGCGATCAAAAGTTTAAAAACCACTGTCTTAATTACTTTGCGGGATTAGGGTCCTAATCAAATTGAAAGTTGGTCTTGCGCCTTCACACACTCTTAATCCAGCATCCCATCCACCATCAAGAACACTTCTGGAAGGATTCTTTTGGAATGGTGTTTGACTCCGCCGTCGCGTTCTGTCTTACCTCTCATCTCTAAACTGAAAACGGAATACTTTCAATGACATTTTCATTTTCGGTAACAACCAGAAGTCACAAGAAACCCCAGGTTCAACGCTGATAGTGTCCAGTATGTCCTATGCAATTACAATACGGAGTTTTCCTGTTCCACCGACAGAAACTTGGGAACAAATCTGGCATCCGATCTGCGTATGATCAGACAAAATTGGATTTGGAGAACTTATACTGATCTCAACTTGTTCGGTAGTCTCTCGTACGGTTAAACGACGATCTTCAATTAACAGATTTTCCACCTTTTCAAAAACAGCGTTTGTGGCTTCCAGAACCCTGGTCACTCTTTACCAACGTGTGGACACTTTTTAATCGGTTAAACCTCTTCTTAATTTGTGCATCATTTTCAAACATTTGCTGAATCTTACGAATCGTTTCACTAAGAAAATCATCAAGCTTTTGACAAAAAATTTGAGGTATATAGTTCATCTGCTACAGTCGTTCAGTCATCTTTAGAGAAATAAAAATCCAACGAATACATTTTACTCGAAGGCAGGAAGGAAACGAGTGGTACAATGGAATGAAGGGAAAAAATTGAATTCAAGCATGTGCCTTAAGGTGTCACCTTCCACGGTGCACCATGGTGCCGTTTTAGAATCTATACCAGGGGTCGGCAACCATGTATCTGTGACGTGCCTTACATTTCGACCAATATGATTCAGCGTGCCACATCGTAAGAAATATTTGAAACAATTCGATTCCAGCGACAATATATAGAAAGTTACTGAATAGATGTCGAGAATAAATGTTTAGAGTTTTACTGTGTATATTATTTTTGCATCATTTAAAGTTATTTATTAACCTAAAAATAAACAATGTATTCCCTTCAATGTAATTAAATAAAACAATACTTATTTTAATGGGAAAACTTTTGTACTCCTGCACCACTCTAGTTCATAACGCAATATTAGAGGCATAATTTTGGACTCTTAGTTTGTCTCGATACTGAACATTCATTTGTTATAAAAGTTCTTGGCAGACTTAAAATATTTTTCCCTATGAGAAAAGATTGGTTTACATTAATATGTAGAACCAAAAGCCTAAAACCAAGTACATGCAATTTTCCCTTTAAACTGTTAAATCTCCCCAGCAATGATATCCAACAATTTAAAATGGTCGTCGATTTATCGTTAAAATTATCTCTTTCAGGTTTTATCATAATTCCTTAAATGTTGCTTTTCATAATTCTGAAGGTGTTAGTTGAATAATCTCCTTTTCAAAATTATCGACTTTCATCCACTCAAAAATAGACACATTTGAAAAGTAATGGAGAGCGTTGCTAAAAATTGCATCGTGTGCAACATTTGCACGTGTGCCATAGGTTGATCCAAATTGAAGGTTGGATAGTTTGTGAACAGACCTTATTATGGACGTAGTATTCAGGAAATAATTATCTAATATCCGGAGTTAATATATTATTGTATGCGGCATAAAATTTAACAAATATATTTTTCTTAATTTTAAAAGTAAGGTAAAAATTTTTCAATTTCCATGTAAGCGGCATCAAATATTTGACCGAAGTAGATTTTTCTAGGAAAAACCCCCCCAGTTCAGAACTAAAAACATTTTACTACAAAAAAAAAGCATAAATCTCCTTTTATAAATTCTCATTCCATTTTCCTTATAAATATCCCACATAGCTTTAAGTATTTATTTTATATTCAAATATAAACAAGAAAAGAAAAAAAAGAACACTCTAAAATCGACTCAACTAATCATACTCTTAAAATATGCTTCATTTATTTTATTTTCTAAGTTCTCGTTCAAAAACGAATCTTCTTCCCATTCAGTAATTATCGACAAAAGCTTCCCTGTTTCCGCTGAAGTTAAAAATATGATTATTGAATTACACATACATGTGCCTTTGGAATTTTGAAAATCAAAGAAGCGTTTTTATCGTCAAAAGTTTTTAACGCAGACAAAAAGTAATTAAATTTGGCGATGCTTACGATGAAAGTTGGCTTTCTTTCTCATATCTTGTAACGGAAACACGCCAGTAAAAAAGAAATTTAAATTCGTGCATACAATTTCAATTACGATGCTGAAATTTTAAAATATTCAACAACGCTCAAATGCGTAAACCTTTCAGAATTGCTTCTATTTTCTAAGCGAATAAACGCATTGTTCATTCTAAAAGAAAAAAAAATTTTTTTTGCTTTGTTTGTTTGAATTTTTTTTTTTTTCAAAATTGTCGAAGATATATCTTTCCAAGCTGAATAAAACATCACTTGAAAACAAGGAATATTTAATCCCTGCAAAGGAGGCTAACTTCATTGCAAAATTTTACCAAATGATAAATGTAACGGAAAAAAACCTACATTTATAAAACATTACGTGATAGAGTTTTTTTTTTTTTTCTTAAACATCATATAGAAACCAATTCCTGTAGGGGAACATTTATCTTCTTAAAACTTGTTTTCTGACCAAACAAGGTTTTTCAAAATACACGGATATCATTTTATGACTTCCTTTACAATGATATATGTTTGTAAATATAGCAGTGTGTTTGGAAAAAAAAGACAATTTTTTCGGACGTTTAAACATCTATTGAAAAATTGAAAAATGATATTCCTTTTCCACTATTCCTCAGTTTTGTGAAGATTAAAACTGATAAATGTTATATAAAATATTCTTATAGAAAAAAAGATTTCATATATAGAATAAAGGAATATATTAAACTACAATCATTTCCCCAATATTTATAAATTCAATATATATTAAATATAAAAAATACACTCTATTTTTTTTAAAACAATTCAGCAGTCAAATGCTAGATTTTAAAATATAATTTTTTTTTCATTTTGTGATTCAATTTTAAAACAAAGCATTGTTGATTTATTTTAAATACCTTTTTCAGTGAAAAACTTTAGACTGTGCATTTATTGCACTTGATTTTGAATGCTTGAAATAATATACTGATTTAAGTCAATCCGAATTATTCTTTTAATTGGTATATAAAACATCGTTATTCAAGCACATATATTGAACTTAAGTATTTCCACATATTTACGAATGTATTTTTTATTTATATGCAGGTTTTGGCTTCGTATTTTTTGAATGATAAATAGCCTATATGTTTAATATGAATTCTAAGGAAAATTTAATATTAGTAATTTGTTTTAGGTATGTTTTCACTCTGATGATTTACTTACTTTTAAGTTCAGTTATAAATTTCAGAAGACATAAATAACTAGTGAATTTAATAAGCTGTTTCAACAAACTTAGAGTAATTAATACAACAAATTATTCTTGTATAGTATTTAAAAAAAATTACACAAAATTAATTTCACGCAATTGTCTAATTGAAAGCGCTTATTGCGCATGTACATTTTTGAAATTAGAAATACTCTTATACGAATGAAGTAATCTAGAAATACTTAATATGCCTCTTCAAACACGTTGATGCAAGCAAAATGCTATTTTTATAAAATATTAGGCTTACAGAAGATAATTAGGGTGTATGTTATAGTATTGAACATGATAATTAAATACAATTAAGGTATCCGACTACGTTCGGAACCGTGACTTTAAAAAAGCGCATAAATGGATAATCTTCATGATATTTAGTGTCACTCACATTAGAATACATGCATAAAAATGTTTTAATGGCATTTTAACAAAAAAATTATTTAATTACAATATTTTGGCAAAAAATTAACTTAGAATAATCTTTTTACAAAATGTTCTCCTTTTGTGAAAAATGCTTCTATTATAATAATATTTTGCCTGTATATAGCTCAGACCTCTCCACAGAGGCTCAACTAGAATTTTGAAAAACTCACATTATTTTCAGAGTTACCACCAATTGAAATAATTATTGGCGTTTTTTTCTTAAAATTGCTTCCCTCTGTTGTCGCAAAATATGACTAAACCCACTTCTAAGTTATAAATTTTAAAAACTCTAGTTGAGCCTCTGTAGAAAGGTCTGAGCTATATACAGGCAAATATTATTATAATAGATTCATTTTTCACAAAAGGAGAACATTTTTAAAAAAGATTATTCTAAGTTAATTTTTTGCCAAAATATTGTATTTAAATAACTTTTTTTTGTCAAAATGTCCTTAAAACAATTTTATACATGTATTCTAATCTAAGTGATACTAAATATCATGAAAATTATCCATTTATGCGCTTTTGCAAAATCATGGTTCCGAACGTAGTCGGATACCTTAATTGTAGAATTGGTTTCACTCTATAAAAATAAAATGGGGGAGGGGAGATGAATAAGCATTTAAGAGCCTCTTAGTTTTGAAAGAAAAAAAAAATTTAAGGATTTTCAGTTTAGTATCCTTTCTCCCTTTAAAAAAAAAAAATTCCGACTACACTAACATATGTGCGGTTTCTAGGAGAAGAAAAGAAAAATTTATGTACCTCCAACGTCAGGAAAAAAAAGGATTTGGTCAAGTGATAGACGTTTATCGGTTTTAATTGACCACGTAGAGCTCAGAAAATGGTTAAAAGAAGGAACTTCCCGGTTGATTTTTAAACCAAGTCCGTCTTTCAGAATATTTTCCCTTTCGGTAGGAATATAAACCACCCGTTTTGCAAAGGTTAAACTAGCCTATTGTTTTCATTTGGAAAAAAAAATCACAAAATGAGATATTTATCAAAGCTATCTCTTTCTGAGAAAAAAAAGTTCAATTCGATTTCAATATTTCGAATTCAATTTCTTCTCTAAAGTAGCTTCAGTTTTTATAGAAGCTCGAAGTATCACTCCACAATAAAGCAACTCTCCACGTCAAAGTAGCTGACAGTCCTGGATAGCTCCCATCAGCCCTTTTTCATACACAAAGCGATTTTGAGTTCTGGTGGGTAATATATCCGCGCATATAAATAGCACTACATCATCTTAGAAATATTCTTTCTTTTCACACCTTCATTTTTTATTACTTTTTTGTATTATCTAAGCTTAAAAGTTTTGTTTTTTTTTACCAAGAGAGAATTTTCAAGCATTGCCATTTCTTTTACTGCAAGATTAGATTTAGATCTAGACAAAGAAAAAGAATGTTGAGAATTTTTCGTTTCCTGATGTTAAGTGATCAGTGGAATCGATTATTTTTTGAAAATGTAATCGATATTAGAATGGATCTTCTTATTTTTGTTAATCAGTGTCGAATCGTCTTTATTAGAATCGTATTTATTTGTGTATATATGTTATTATTGATTAAAATATACGTCTGCATTTTTATCCAGTACTTATATCTATTATTAATGGTTAAGGTTAAAATTTCAAATAAAGTTTTTAATACTAATCAAAAAAATTATATTTCATCTTCCTTTTAAAGTATACCATAAGAACCTTGAGATGAAGAGAATAATTAATAAGAATTTTTATCAGCAGATATTACATTAAGATTATTATCACAACAAAATATTTCAGTAATCTAAAAATTATTTCAGTGGCGTAACGGAGAATTCAAAACCTGATTTTGAATCCCAAGCCGGATCTTACAAAGGATTGCAAAACCATAACAAAGCAAGCTTTGGGCCTCCTGGAATACTGCCCCCCCCCTACAATAAGGGAGTTGTAGGGGAAGTTGCATATACAGTTAAAAAAATATACAAATTTATTTCTCATGTGAAGTACTTTGAAACGAGTTGCTTACGAATTCAGAAATTGAATTACTTGAAACTTAACATTTAACAGTCGACATGATCTAATGATAATACATTAATTATGAAGCAGTACATATGAACTTTTTACCCGAAAACTAATTAAAGTTATGACCTGTAGCACCTTGAGTTTATCTGGGAAAATTTCAATTAAAATATTTAGAACTTTCACGTTAAGTATCATTTACATTCATTCTGTGAGTTGTAAAGGCCTCTTTCTTAATTTGAAATTAGATGAATTTTCGTTGATAGATTCTATAAAAGTATTAGCAGATATAAAAAAAAAGTTTTATTCATATTTTCTATTATAATTCAATTAAAATATCAATTTATTAAAAGTATGGTTATGAATCTATTTTTTTCCCTTCGTTTTTATTGAATTTATCTGAATGACAATTTTGAAATAACTATTAACTGAATAGAGAGAGAGAAAGGGGGAGGACTTTTCATTGTATGACCACTAAGCCTTTATTTGTGAAATATTTTATTTATTCTGGCACATTATCGCATTATTTTTAGCCTAATGTTTTATAATACTAAAAATTCATCAGGACTTTTCATATAAATATTTCAAATACTAATTGTATCTTTTTTTTTGTTAAAATTTCATCGGATATTGCCATTAAAGGTAACATGCTAAAAAGCAGAAATGAAAGCTAATACCATAATTTGAGTAGATTTTCTCGTAATGGTAATCTAGAAGAAAGTAAAAAGTCGAGTTTTGAAAGTTAATCATCCAACAACATTGCCATTGTATATAAGGAATAAGCTTAGGGGGCTCATCCCCCATAGACCAACAAGTTTTTAATTTTTACCGTAGAGAATACGCCGCTGTGCTTTCGTAAACATGTTTTTAGAATGTCCCCCCACCACCACACTCCTTTCATAAGAGGGTTAGATCTACGCATTTCGCAGCATTGGTCAAATATTGTCTGAATGAAAAAAGAAGAAAAGTTACGGGCGTAGCTCAAAATTTTGAAACACATTCACTTTTAAAATCTATGAATAACAACAGAAAAATTCCATCCTCCATATATCTTCGAAAAGTTGCAAGAAACAGTAGCAAATAAGAATAAAACAACAATCTTAATCAAATCTCGTTCAGGATTACGACAATAGACATAACGTAAACTGATTAAATTTTTTTTCAACTAAAATAATTTTCGTAACCATCTATATTATTCTTTTTTCAGTTCTAATCTCACAACATTAGTATAGTCTGAAGTCTATTTTCCCATTTCATAGTTAGATTCATTGAATTAACGGCTATATTTTTACCGAACAGTTTAACAAACAGAATATACTCTACGTATATCCTTAACTACAACTAGTACTAGCTGATGATCTTTATCGAACAAACTGAAATAGTACAAATATTGGAGATGTTCCATAAATGATACCACGATATATACTTGGGAAAAAAAAAACATTCTTCTCATCGCCTTCCTTAACCCTTTTTGGAAGACAAACAAATCCCTACAGAAACACCACAAATAAATTGCTCAATTATCAAGTTACAAAAAAAGGAAGAAAAAAAAATACTTGGTGGCAAATGTAGGCGACAAAAATTCTTGCCAGGCATCCCTCCTCTCAATAAGCACTAATAAATGAGTTCTCGGGGGTCTTGTTTTGTTTGTTATTAATGCCCCCATTTCCCGTAGTCGACGGTGGACGTTGTTAAGCGATATCCGGTATGTAACGGTCTGGTGCAAGTTCTCGCTGATCGATGTTTTACGTAGGTTCCAATCCATTAAGGAAAGCCGTTTATTTCATGTCCCCAAGAAGACTTTGTGCAAAGGATTACATTGTAGCAAGGACGGAATTGATCTCACTCTTTAATTGCATTTACGGTGATAATAGAAAGGTTGTTTTGGTTTTATTGAACCAGTTTGATTATTTTTTGATAGATAAATCAAATGAGAGAGAGAGAGAGAAAAAGAAGTCAAGAAATTACAATTATATAAATACTTATACATCATTTTAGTGGGATTAAGTTGAAATTTTTCTTTTCTGGAATTTGATTCATTGAGATTTCTGTATTTGTTCATGACAGTTTTTTTAAAATATCGGTTATAGTTGTAACGGGTCTATTCGGTTACCTCCTACTAATCCTCTTGAGGAAAAACTGTTTCTTAAAATATTATTCTATTGAAAACTTTCTCCCGAAGAAGAAGACGTAACATTTGCAAATTATGGCTTACATGTAAGCAGTAGCGCACACAAGAATTTTTCAAGGGGGTGGTAGGTCCGGGATCAAAAGTTCACTATTCTTGTATCACTATCCTTTTGATTTTGTCAATTTTCAGGAACAAAACACAGTAAAAAACTAATTATTGTATAAATGATTAGCATTAATTAATAAAATTAATCATTAATAACAAATAATTAAATGTTTCGTACTATATACTTAAAATTGTAATCAATCGGGAAAAAAATCAAGAGCTTTGGGGGAGGGGGGTCCGGACCCCCGGGCCCCCCCCCCCTCCCTTTGTGTGCCCCACTGCATGTAAGCATTAACTTTCAAAGTCGGGGGAGAGAGTGGTTAGGAGCGAAAGGATAGCAGTTAGTGATTAACGCAAAGCTAGTCTGGAGTGTTTCATAGATTGTTTGATTAATATTTAAGATTGACGATTTGGACAATTTGGTTTTTAGATTGAATTAGTGTCAGTTTGAAGTATATATAGATTAACTTAGAACGAAACTTTGATTATGTGGAATGTGTATGGCTTAGACGTTCCAAGCGTAAGTGCTTCAATTTATAGTTATAGTATTAAATATCTCGTCTACCTCGCTTTTTCTCCTATATTTTTTAATGGGAATAAAGGGCTCCTATATTTGTTTCCTAACTTGGGTTGCTGAGATTTGACAGGTTGTTGAGTCTTGTTAATAAATTGTATTTGTTTCGACTATGGCTAATCTTCCTTCTAACTCTGGTACACTGATGGATGGGTCAGCCCATCCATCACATAGTGACTATATGACATTTGTTACTATGCTACAAATAGAATATAAATGTTTGCAATTAACAAATGATTTTATCAATTAATACGATTCTATTTGATATTTACACAAAATCTTAGAGATAAGTAACCAATGGTCGAAGATACAAATTATATCGCACAAAGAAAACTACATAGAGTTGGATCGTACAAGACAACTAAAAAAGCGGAGTTTTCGTGACTTTGGATGCATTTATTTCTTCATGTTATCAGCTCATTAAATCTCTGATCAAACGTCTCTACAAAACTTAAAAGTAAAATTGCTGGAGATTCTGGTTAGCCAACTGTTCCTCTCAACACCGATGCATCTTAACTTTTCCAACCAAAGTTTTTCTCATCAACACACACGGACTACATTGCTGCAATCGGATTCACTCCTCCACCCCTCTGCATGGTGATTCTTTAGTGGTACTCGGCTCGAACGCATGACACGCTGCCCACGAGTCCGTTACCTTGACCTCTAGATTAACGCGGCCACCTCCTCCTAGAGAGTCAATTTTTGCAAAATCTGTTCTAAAAACCGTATCACACGTACATTTTCCATGTAATTTTTTCGTCCAATTTTTGGCCTAATCTGAGGGGGAAGGGTTGCTGTAAGCAAAACGACATGTTCTGACGTCAGCCGTGCTCTATCTCCACATTGAAAAATTTCTCGCCGATTTTTCTGCTTCGGAAAACGAATATCCAAAATTATTTCTTTTATTTCGCTTGCGCTTTTGTTGATGGACGTAAACAGAAATTGAGCGCCATCCTGTTTAAAATATTATACGCCGATAAAATATTATACACCACTTAAATATTATACGGCATATCTGATATGTTAGACGAAACCAAAGCCGCCATCTTGATTATGACGTGGGGCGCCGAAGAACCCCATTGGCTAGAACTTCAAGCAACTTTTATTTGGAACAATTTTTTAAGCTCACTAGCAAAAAGTTATTTGAAAGTCGTTTCTATAGCAATTGAGTAAAAATTGCACGAATTGGACGAAAAATTGCTTGAAACGTGTACGTGTGATACGGCCTAGGGGATCACTATTCAACAAAAGGAATATGCTTGCCAAATTCAAGTATGTTTTGTAGCTCCGGAGAACTCATCATGAATGAGTAAGTCGCTTTTTTCTATTGATATAGAATGGTATTTAAACAATATATATTATGCAACTTAACATTTTTTTGGAAATATTATTTAAAAAAAATGAATTTAAAGAAGCAAAAAACCCGAGTAGGAAAAAAATTCGGCATCTATACTAGTATACATCCGTTTCGTAAATAAACATAACGTACGTCTTAGATTCTCTTAAAAAGAAAAAGTACGGGTTATTATACATTATTTTAAAAATACTGGAGAATATTATTGTTATATTTATTATAATATCAACTAATGTCACCTGAATTAAAGGCGTAAAATCTTAAAATGAATTATTTTAACGAAGTTTATTCAATATTAACAACAACTAATTCATATTGAATAAAACAATATAGAAATTTTACGCCACAAATTATATAAGAAGCTTTCATAAAGTAAAGAAGTATTTGTTTGAAAAACAGAAAATACTTTTCTTTCCCTATTCAATTGGATGTATAACATTTTGTGAAAAATCTGAATAGAGTTTTGGATATAATAATTTCTAATCATTAGTAAAAACGCAAAATAATCTCCAAACACATTTACCTATGTATTTCCTTTGAAACTGCTTTTACAGTCTCTTTCTCTTTCACAAAAAAACAAGAAAAATATTCAACTCAAAATAGTATCCGTAATGTTGATCTATGACGACATGTTTCTCGTGAAAAGATGAAGTTAGTGGTTTCCACGTCTGCGGCAAAATACAATTTATTTCAGCGACTAGGGATTCTTTGCATGGAATTCTGTAAAGGATTTTCGCGACTACTCCTGATTTTTTTTATCCCTTTATACATCTCTCAAGTTATTCTTCCGTGTTATCCTGTCTGTTTATTTGAAATGTTTACTTGTTGGAAATGACATTTATATGATTTTCTAATGAGTCTGGAATAAAATATACCTTATGCATGCTTTTAGATATGAAATGCTACAAATCAAATTTAACTAAAAGAAATTAAGCTCGAAATACTTTTATTAATAGAACCAACCAAAGAAATATCTGTTTATCGAATAATATTTAGGTAAAAATTTTGTGATAATAAAATATTTTTTTATTGACACACAATTTTTCTGATTTCATCAAATACTTAATAACCAACATTACACAGCTTACGTTTTGAAAAAAGAAGACCGCATTTGACAAAACAATTTTGCAAATATTCGATTAAAATATTCTACTGTTAAATAATAATGTTTGAATAACTACATTTCAGTTTCGCATCGTATATTTCAGTATCGTATATTTTCTACTAATGTAGCACTTTTTCAATTAAAGTACTGTATTTGTAACATATTACCATTTAAAGTAAATCAGGAATAGAAAAAGAAATCTCAAAAGACAACAATTATTTAAAATATTAATAATTTTCGGAAAAAAACAATTATTTAAAATTTGTCAGGTATAACGAATCGAAAAAGATCATTATGTAGCGTGGAACGTGATAAAAAGATATCAGATATACAGAACTTGTTAAAAATATTGATATTATTATAATAGTACATGGATATATTTAATTATTGGCTAATATTCACCGATTATACTGTCCCACAACTTCGCCAAATGAAAATATATTACAAATTCAAAAAGTGTCGCCAAACGCTAGTCATCGTTATTATTGTGTTCAAACGTGCACAGGAACGGTTTCCACTATTGGCTGTATATCACGGCATTTGGCGACGTCTTTTAATTTAATGAAATTGGTTGATGGTATAATACGTAAGTAATAATTATTGAGTGTGGCTAGGACTAAAATATCTGGCATTAATTTTCATTGTAATTGAAAGCACAACAAGTACTCTGATGTTCCCTCCCCTTTAAAATACATTGTGTATCTATGTTGTAAAAAAACCCTGCTGTAAGTAGCATTATGGTATCAATTCAATTAACACAACACCAGAGTATTATGCTTTTCAAAGAAAATATTACTTCTATGGTAAGTATTATTGCACTATATGAAATTGATGCTGTATTGCTTTTATGACTGACATTTTTCCTATACCTTAAAAATAGCATAAAATATTATTTTGGGGTAGAAAACATCTAACGTCTATCATAATAACAAATAATTATATTCGCTTAATTATCATTGTGCAAGGTATTAATAAATAGTTTTCTTTAATCATCATTCATGTCTTCCTGTCAGATATCTTTTCAAAATTCATTCTTTTCTGAAATAGGGAGAAAGCACTACACAAATAAATGCTACACTATACCAATACAGATAACTGAAAATTGAAATTCTTTAAGCTTTTACGAAAAAAGACAATACAAAAGTATTTAAATTCAAAACAACCTTTGTACAGATATCCATTTTAGGTCCAATTTTAAATATGTCAAAACAGTGTGTCAGGTTTGCGTCTATTAATTTCAAATTTATATTTCTGTCACGCAGCATATTCACACTTTTCCTCTTACATTCACGTTCCCTGACTT
>BMAV01000281.1:310286-361487 GCA_019973955.1 Trichonephila inaurata madagascariensis
CAAAAAGACAAATAACCTTAATACCAAATTATACAGCCTTAGATCTGATAAATTCATTTCAGTTTGAAGTTTTCATCATTCAATAACTATTTCAGGTAGAGTCTTTTAATATGCAAAATTCATAGTACCGTTCCACAACTTTGTATTTCCTCCTCTGCATCAAAACCAGAGTGACAAAGGGGACACTTCCAAATTATTCGATTTTGCCACCTTAAAACGATGTACAGTGCCACTCATTTAAATATCTTCCAGTCAACAACGGGAAAAATATCCCGAATTTAGAATTATTCCCTCTGTATCACTCTTCCACTTAATCTCCAGAGATGTGGAGATGCAAATAAGATGAATCTAGCAGCAAAAGGCGTCGACGTGATTTTTCCTTACTTCCTCATTTTTGCATGCATTCTACTTCAGGGGAGTGGAAAATACTTCTGGGAAATAATGACTTGAAGTGCAAAAATACATATACATCAAAATCAACTTTTTTTCCTTCTACAGTTGGGGATATATATTTCACGAAAATAGGCACGTGTCTTTGACAAACGTCTGACTCAGGAGTGTGAAGTAAGGTAAAAAAGGAAAAAAAAAAAGAATTGTAAGAGATATAGGATAGGCGCAGAAGATTTTTAGTGTCATCTCGGTAACTGCTGTAACAAGAGGGGGATTTGGAAATTTCTCGAGAGTATTTGTCAAATATTTCTGCGAATTGCTCTCTATGTATTGGTGCTATCTTTCCTTTCTTCACACCATGGGGTTTTAAAGGCGCACTGAAATATGATATCCCCAGTCAGGTATATCCTACTTTTTTTTCTGTTAATTTTTTTTCTTGTATTTTTCATTTTATAAAAATTCCAAGAAATCTAACGGGATTTCGGCGATTCTTATGCAAGAAGGTCGTCACATGTTTCTCTTATCCAAGAACCAAAAGATTGGTCGCAGTAAATGTTTTATGCTTCTCTCGTACTCTCAATATTACAAACAGAATTCAAAACGAAAGAACATTTTTACTATCGGCTGAGGTGTATTAAGTTTGGAGTTTTATGTTCCATAGCTCTTTCCTTGTGAACTTATCCAGCAAATTGCGTAGTATTTGAGCCTTTTTATTTCGCTGAGACATCGAAAAGCATAAAGTTTATACACAGAAAATAATAATATAACTTCGGAATTGAAATACAAGTCCAGGAAAATGAAGTTGGAGTAATAATATTCTTTAGAATTTGAGCTACATTATTCGATTTCAAATTTGATTTATACAGAAGCATAACATGCTAAAAATGTTTTTCCTTGAAAGCATACACGTTCAGCATGTTCTATAAAATGAAAAGACATACGTACTCTCGTATTAACTTTTAAATATTTATTCCAAATATGTTTATTTTAGACGTGGTAAATTCAGAATTCGTGGTCGAAGTTTACAGGATGCAGATTTCATACATCAAAAATTTACTTCGTATTTTATAATATACAAGACGTTTCCACCCACATCTCTAAGTATTGCATGATGCTATATGACTATATATTATTTTTTTTAAGTTATTGATCCTAAAGCATTAAGGTTTCAGTTTTATTGAAAAACATTTTTATAACCTCCAGCTCTTTATTTAGAAAGGACAGGACTTAAATTTCTAAAATGGAAGTATAATTATCTTTTACATCCCTAACTCTCCCTTAGAAGTGAATTTCTGCAAACCCGTTCTTACCGGATTTCGACCCAACAAACGAAATATGCTTGCCAAATTTAAAATCTGCAGGTCTATTAGTTCCACAAATCGGGTGTTTTTATGTAAAACCTCTCCCTCGTGAGTCAATTTCAACAAACCCCGTTCTTAGCGTATTTCTATTCAACAAGAGAAACATGATTACCAAATTTCAAGTCAATGGGTCTAATACCTCTGGAAATCTCGTGATGAGTGAGTGAGTAAATAACTTTTCTCCAATGCATAGGGGGAATACAAATAAGAGTTTCTAGTATCACAGTTTTTTACGAGGTACTACACAAAAATTTAAAATGCATTTTTCTTAAGAAAAGTACAACTTTATTACGTGAGATAGGGGAAACTTTAAAGTAGTTCGTAATTTTAAAGTTGTAGTATTTACAAAAAATGAATATAGCTAGTTAACAATAGTGATTTACTCAAAATGATTTCTCAGTTTATTATTTAATAATTAAATATTACGGATTGTTCGTAAATTCTTAATTTTTGAGTTAAATACAATGCATTTATTTAATCATAATTACACTCACAGATTTGTTTCATATTGCATTAGAAAATCAAAAACATTATACGATCTCTTCAAGTATTGAAATCAGCTTGTAATTGCATATTACAGTTAAATATTTTATAATAACGTCTATGCATGAGGTCTCTCCTCTCTTAGCTCTATTTTTTTTCTCCGTCCATCCAAATTGGAACTTTGAGATAGAACAACTCCACAAATGAACGTCACTACTAAATTGCATATAAATAGTCAGTGAGATAGAGAATAGGAGTTGATTTGTAAACAATGAAGC
Organism: Trichonephila inaurata madagascariensis; assembly: GCA_019973955.1. Lineage (NCBI taxonomy): Eukaryota > Metazoa > Arthropoda > Arachnida > Araneae > Nephilidae > Trichonephila > Trichonephila inaurata. The sequence goes on from BMAV01000281.1 coordinate 312,799, forward strand.
CACACTAGTGAATTCCTAAATTATAGTCGCTTAGCTACAAAAAGATATAGAATTATTTCTCATTAACGTGTTTTAGAGGTTGCATCTCATTTAAGCCTATTGCCTAGGCTCTCATTGCCTAGTATTTCTTACTATTTAGTTTGTCATGTTTGCATACCGCATACATAGTTATAACGCTTAAATTGATAAAAGTGAATTAGTGTGAATATTTGTTTGTTATCAATCGTGTACAATTTAATGCCTTCTCAAACCTTGCCGCGTTGGGATATACCGGGGAAACTTAACGATCCCTGAGATTTCCACTTCGACCAACATGAGGAGGTACCCCGACATTTTTATCAAGAAATAATGTGGAAGACAATTTGGCTAAATTTTAATGGTATATTGTAGTGCAATAATAATAATAATCATCAGATCCAGCAAGACAGCCCCTCGCGGGCCAGTGCCTTCCTTTGAAGTTTCCTCCAGAGTGAATTCTGATTCACCTTTGTTTTCTAAGTTTTCTCGCCTATAATTTCAAAGTCGATTCCACTGAGTATGTCCATCTTAGTCTTGGTCTTCCACGCTTCCGACCGTCGTCAAAAGAACTCGTGTAGCTGGACAGTGTGACCTTAATATTCACTCACTCACTCCACGCTTCCGATTCCCAGTGACTTTGAACTACAGTATCTTTTTGACGACATTATCATTTGGCATTCGAATTATATGGGCCATTCAATTTTTTTAATTTATTTTTATGTATTTAATGATGTCAAGGTGTTTATAAATTTTATATAATTCAAAATTGTATCTTCTCCAGCTATTGTTTTCGTTTACACCTCCAAGTATACTTCGAAGTATTTTCCTCTCAAAGGATTCTATTTGATTTTCTTCCAGTTTTGTTAATGTCCAAGTCCCAGGTGTATATATCAGAATTGTTTTAATAAGAGTTTTGTAAATTAAAAGTTTTGTGTTTCTTGAAAGATCAGTCCATAAAAAGCCCTATTTGCCAGGTCTAATCAATTCTGGGTTTCATGAGATATTCTGTTAATCAGGGGTAATAATTGATCCTAAGTAGGTGTTCAGCGCCTTGCCATTTGTTGTGTTTACTTCGCTTCGCAAATGCAGCGAAGTGAAATGATCTTCGTGGGGCGTGTCCACGCTAAGTGAAGAGAGTGTAAACGTGTTGGCTATGAGCTGTTGGAATAAACAGAGAAAAATATACAATCCGCCGTGTTCTTTCATGAGCATGAGTTGTTTTATTTAAATGGAACTATCGATGGGCCAAAATAGTAAGTAAAACTTTTAACTGTTTCAAATAGTGTAATAATAATACACGAGTAAAAATAAGTTTCTAAAGTCAAAGCTTGCAACAGCAGAAAAGTAAGCCTTTCACTTAATCTATTTTTATGCATGCAATCACAAATGGATCAAACCACACTAACTTGGGAAAAACAATTGTCGAGGAAGATACAAAGATACATTCATATAAAATACCTCATGCCTTTTTTACTCTAACCTCACATTCCCAAATTTGACTGCGACACTTTTTTTATATTTTTTTCGAATAATAATGAGAAGTGGAGGGAAAAAAAAGAAGGGGAAAAAACCGAAAGAGAGAAAGAAACCAATACTATTTCTAAAAGGAAAGATGCAGTAGCAACAGATCCCTCCTCCTTGAATCCCTGGGGGTCACCCTTGTAAGAATTGACTCTCGGAAATACATTTTAAATTCCCAAAGAAAAAAGGTTTAAAAATATACCAAAGAGCATCGCTTCCCAAGTCTTTTTGGATTTGGACGCAGTTCCTGAAAAATAATAAAGTATCACTCAACGTTGGCCGATATTGAAATTCTATGCAAAACGTTTCTGGGAGAATATATTTCTTCGGGAGATACCCACTTCTTGCATTCTTTATTATTTTTATGGACGATTTTATTTACTTCTGAAAGTTATACTGGTCACGCGTCTGTTTCTCTCACAGTTTAGGTTGTTATTCTAGCTGTTTATCGTTGTTGAAGACAGTTGGATACAGCACTCTCTATCATGTTTCTTCCCCCCTCTCCTTGTCGCTAGAGAAACATTGAAATTGGTGGGTGTTTTTATCGGTGGAACGTCTGATATTTTTATACATTTTCAATCGGAACGGAATAAAATGCGTTCATTCAAAGGGAATTAATAAGAAGAATGTTTTGGAATGAAAACAAGCGTTTTATTTAAAAAATATATTTAATTATATACATAATACAGTAGAGAAAATTTAAATGACTATTTATTATTGCTATTATTTTTTCTATTGCTTACTTACCGTAAGACAATGTTTCTCAGACTGTGGGGCGCGCTCCCCTTGGGGGGGGGGGGGGATAACCCTACGAAGGGGGCGCGAGCATATTGAAATGTCAAAAACAAAGGATTATTAAAAAAATTATTAATTTACTGAGCAAAATACATTCTGACTCAATAAAAAATAAGTACAAATTTACACTTATAAATATATCAGTATTGCACAATGTATTTTATATAATTAATTTAACAATACTAAGAACAAATTTAATAATTACCAGTGACCCCATGGACTTGTCATATATAAAATTATATGCAAAAATTAACACTTATCTTGATAATTTGTACGGTTTATAATTGATCCCTTAAATGCCGATTAAAAATTAGACGATTTGCTCCCCAATGCCACAATTTAACAAGTAGGCGAGCGTATGGGATAGGGAAGGGTTGAAAAGAAATAAACAAGCAAATTCTCTGAAATTAGTAAATCCTTCGCAATAGATTGTACTTTGGAAAGACGTATACATACGTCCAGGGCAATTAATTCATTGGCTGAGGGAGATGTTTATATACGCCGGTGGCACTTAAGAATTTAAAGTCGTATTGTAGGTTTAGCGTCAATGTATAGTAGTATTGAATTCAATACATTGTCATTGTATGGAGGGGGGCGATGAAAATTATATATATATATGATTGAATATTAGGTCACTAATATTGAAAGTTTGAGAAGCACTGCCGTAAGATGTATTTATTCTAAGATATACGTATATTAGAGAAAATAATCAACACAATCATTACGTTATTGTACATAACAGTATACATGAAATGTTATTTAAACGGACGCTACATGAGTTTTTGAACTGATTACCTAAAAACACGTGGTTATCATTATCATGTGACTATGACAACGCATGACTTGAGCCGATTGCTCAGTGCCATGCTTTAACTATTCGACTGAGCACCGCATAAAAGTTAAGTAGAACTATTTTTATTTTCTCTTAGTTTTAAGTTTAAAACGTTATTTGCATAATTAAGAACACAACCTAAAATACTGTGTTGTAAAATATTGAATTATTTTTAATAATATTAACATTTGATAAATGAATTATTTATAAATTTAACTTAAAAATAAAAACATTTTGCGTGCAAGATGTCACTGTAAAGATGTACTTAGGAAAACTCTCTCTTTCTCTCTCTCTAAAATATCCATTGTTACTTTTAAAAACACTGTAGTTAGAATAAAAGGAACGTTCTTAATAAATTATCAATTTTATCGTTGCTAAATTGCATTAAAATCCTTATAAGTTGCTTATAGAGGTATGAATATTTAGCATAAACAAAGTTATGAATATAAATATATAATAAGAATTTTTCAGTTAGGAATTCGATTTTGTTATTTAAGTACTTAATACTATAAATAGCTATGCAAATAAATATTTATAAATCAGGCATATTCAAGAAAAGCAGTTAATATTCTACAGTTTTCGAGCACAAATGTATTCTCACAAAATATTTAATAAGTTTTTCAGTTATATCCATTTAACATCTTTTTTCAACTATTTTTAATTAAAATTATTTTATTAATCCCCTTTTAGTTTCCCCAACGCATACAATATTTTATAAATCAATATCGTTAGCATAAAAGTAAAATTCTGTGTGTGTGATGAAAAACTGAAAAAAAAAAAAAAATTGAAATCAATCCCTATCGGGGAATTGTTCCCATTATCGAAATTTTTGTCTTAGATAATTTCCTTTATTGTAGGTATGATCATGAAAACTTCAATTGAGTAGCCCAGGAAAAAATAATAAAAAAAAATTTTTCACAATAATTTTTTCGCATTTTTAAATATTTCATTTCTTATAATAATACTACATTTTTATACTGATACTTTCTACACACCGGTATTTTTTTTCTGTACCTATAGGCAAAGTACTGATATTTTTTCACGTTTTTAGATTTGAAAAAATAACTATGCATTATTTAGAGTAATATTCAGTGAGAAGTGATGAATAGAAAGTTTCTATCATTAAATGTTTTTTAGAAACACACTTGCGCATTTTAAACATTGTTACACACTCATAATTTTTACGCTTAAAATTTTTAGATTATAATTTTACTTTATTTCTGATGAAAATGTCAAAAAACAAAGACATCTGTAATGAGAAAAACTTTTGTTATGAATTAATAAAGCCAATTAATTGCAAATTTATAGTGATATAATCCAGTATCATTTGAGACATTAACATTCATGTAAATTTTATCTTATCTCAAAAATTATTTATATTTGTTACTGGAAAAAATGCTAAGCATTGTTTATCTGTTATACTAACATGTTTTTTAACCTTAGTTATTGACTGAATTTCGAAACACACTCACTTTGAATTAAAAATACAATTATAATCCTGAAAAATGTTCGTGACTGTAATAATGCAACATGTGAGCGTCTGTTTAATGAATTTAAATTAGGAATTCCTAAAGCAAGGAATTCGTTAACAAATGTAAACAATTCCTGGAATCCCTTAATAATGTTCTGCTGGAGTCAAATCCCTAGTAGACGGCCACCACTTCAAACCAGTTTCGAATTAAAGGGGAAAAAATTGAAGTCAGTTACATTTTAATGAACCTTAGAAGTGTTTAAAAATATTAAAAATACGGAGGTATTTATGTAAAATATGAAAACTGTTGTGTTGTGGCTAATGCCACCTGTCTGACGTAGTCAGAACGAGGCCCACGAAATTCATCGTGGCAAGGGGCTAGAAGTACGCCTGTCGTTGGCCTAGGCCTTGAGCACCATACAGGTGACAGTACGAATTAGCTCGGCGAAATTCCCCGAAGGGACGATAGATGGCGACTCCACCTATCTCCACCTTCACAATTTTGGCATGAAACTGAATGGGTTGGGAAATATTCTCCAGTCCCCTGCACTCGTGATTCAGCCCACAACACTTTCAGACTCCCTGATTTAATGAGCACGTACTCCGTGTGTACTCGGAGAGTATTTGGTGGCATCGGGTATCGAACCCAGGCCTTCCAGTCTAGAGTCCGATACTCTAACCATTAGGCTATTCACGGCCCTATATGAAAATTAAATTGCTGGGTAACGCATACATTAAAAAAGAGAGAGAGAAAGAGAGAGATTAGAAGTAAAATACAAATTTAAGAAGATAGAGAGAGAGAGTCCTCCTTATTCTCCAGTTCTCCGAAGTGGCTATTGCATTTATTTTGCGACAGTCATTAACGTGATAAACTGTTTAAAAATGAAATCGAATTAAGAAGAGACGTATTGAAATTTTTTTTGAAAATCAAAATTAGCAATTTTTAAAAAAGGAAATTTATAAATTAGTTTCTTTCTTTTGCAGGATTGCTCAAAGCTAGGATGAATTAAACATTTTCATGTTCAGATACACGTGTGTGTTTTTTCTCAGTTCAAAAACGATAGAATTCTCTTGGTTACTTGATGTAAGTTAATGTAAATTCCCTTCAGAATAATATAAATTACTGTCAACATTATTGAGAAACATACATGTAACAACACATAGCAAAGACTTTGCATGCGATAATACCTACATAATACTTCCATTTTCATCTCGATCTGAGCCTTTCCGTGCGTATTCTCCGCCACACACATGTATGATCCTTCGTGTTCCCGTGTGACACTACCGTTGAAAGCCAATGTGTCGTCTCGGGCCATCACTCTGTCACCCCTCAGCCACAGATAGGTGCTAGGGGGCCAGGAGGAAGCAGCACATTCCACTTCAGGGGGGACATCCCCCTCGTGGACTCGAATGACACTCTCAGAAAGACTCATAGCCTCGGGAGGATCTGCAAAAATGTATGTCATTATTAGGGACATGAAAATAGTTTAATGTATCACTTCGTAGAAATTAAACTTTTATTATTACCAAAGGAAAACAAAAATGTTTCTTATTATATTATTATTATTTTTAAAAAACAAATAAGTCTTTTTCTTATTTTGACAATTTTTTTCTTGTACCAAAACAGTTTTACTATCTAATTATTTTACAGTACCTTTTCCTTTTTTTCCCCCATATTTTAATGTCTTTGAATAAATTTACTTCATTTTAACGATTAAAGCTTTATTTATTACACTTTGAAGTATTTTATCATTTTTACAAGTCAAAACAAGGCACACAACATATACTAGAAGAGCTGTACAGCCAGAGGCCTAGCTACCGCCGTATCAATAATACGGGGCCCCCAAGCTACATGGGCCCCGACAAGTGTAAATACAGTGCCAATAAGAGGGCTTTTGTTCCAAAAAAAGGGCCTCGAAGGAATTTTGATACGGGGCCCACTCAGAACTAGTTGCGCCAGTGTGTACAGCACTTGATTAAATCATTTAGAATACTCGTAATCTAAAACAAATACATTATAAAAAGAACGTATCATTGAATCGTTCCAAAAAAACCAGAACTGGTCTACTACCGTACGCGATGGCGCCCATACCATGACGCTACGGTGGAGAAATTCAAAGTTTAAACTGGATTTGACCTGCCATCATGTATGCGTCACACTTGCAACTGATCACTATCATTGCACAAACAGCCGTGTTTCAGTTATCTGTAAACACGAATCGTTCTTCCGTCCTCGTTACTCCAGCGATACACCGTAACAAAAAAAATTGTCAGTAATGTTAGATTAATGGTAGTCTCCTTAAAGGTCGGCACTAGTACAGGCCACTTGTAACTAGACGACGGGTAATGGCTTCAATCAATATAAAAAAATCAAAGGTGTCCTGCGCATTCTGCTAAATATCGGCCTCCACCAGAGTCCACTAAAACTTGCCAGCGGATGCATCAATCCAAGAATGCTGACGTCACTCAGGCTACACCAGCATTTGCATCGTTCAAACCACCTCTTCCACACTCAGTGCACCATAGACATCCATAGGAAATAACAGCTGAGATTTGACGTATGGATCAACATGCCCTTCTCAGTCCAATCATCATGTCCCACGTAAAATCTTCTGTTTGCTGAAACTGCCTCCGTTGGCTGAGGCGTAGTGTTCTCTGCTATTACAGGTGCTCCCTGAGACAAGAAAACTATTCCTACAATGATTTCCTTGCGGTAATAAGGCAAGGGTACCCCTTATTTTGCATGTTTCTTCCCTTATATATTACTGATCATTTGTCTGAGAACTGCACAATTCACTTCATTTGCATCACTCCGTGAGTTGTGTCGACCTTGAAATTTGCACAATTTTCCAGCCATTCCTTCTTGTTATAATTTCAATATTATGTAATGTGTAATAAATGCTAGAGAATATATAATTACAACAAATTTTAATTAAGTTGAATTTAGTTTCAAGCATGAATGTAATCTAATACACCATAAAATATGGTGAAAAAATTATTTTAAAATTTCATTTATAAAACTGTTTGAAACACAAAGCGCTTCAGTCATATATACCGAACTCAAATTTTTCATTTGAAATCTAACATATACTTCCAATGATTCTCCAAGCGTGCACATTTTACAGAAATTAGCAGAAATTCAAAGTGGAGAATTTAATTAAATCCGATCTTTGAATGCGAAACTCTTTTGGGACTAATATTTGATACTTTGCGAATCCAATGAGAACTTGCGGGGACTTTATCAACCTCAATCCAGCGTTCGATCTTATTTCAGGACATTAATGAACCTTCTGGAACTTGATATTTATTTCTAATTGTAAGCCTTTAATGATGTGGCAGGATTGGGTGGAAATCACATCTTTGGATTCGAAACTCTTTGAGTTATTTATTAATATACTTATATAATGGCTTTATATCATGTAAATCTTGTTTTTCCTTCAAAAAATTTATCTGTCAAGTAATTAGTAAAAATAAAACTACATGTTCATTATGTTTTTCCTATTTTAATGGACAAAGTTTCTAACAAAATCAAATGACATCAAATGCCATAATATTTGTAAATAACTAATACTTATAGCAAAATAAAGACAAAAATATTTTAATTAATGTACTAATAAACAAAAATTCACAAATGAATACTTGAAATCTAATGCAGAAAAATGAATACACATTTTTAATTTTAATAGTGCTTTTAAATTTTTAAAGCAAAATCTAATGAAAACTCAATTTTTTTAAACAAACTGTAGCAAAATCTGATTCAAAGTATATGAATGAATTTTAGGGATATTTCTAAGATGTATGTTTTGAATAGCACTAAAATATTAAGTGTCAAGCACTTGTTTTAATATGTTACTTTTTTTAACCATAAAGAAATCCTTCATTGGATTTTATAATGAAACGACATATTTACTTTCATTATTTGGATTGCATAAAATTTTATTTATCCATAAATAGCAGCATTTTTATACTATTATTGTAAGAATAAATTTTGTTAATGTTTTGAATATTTTCAGCTAAACAATGTAATATTTTATAAATTACATTTACTATAATGAATTGCCACTACAAGGAAAAGATATTCAATTTAAGATAAAGACTTTCATATAAATACAAAACACAATAAAAAATGAGTACTTTTATAAGCATAAAATATCAACTTATTATTGTTTTTTGTGGGTGTTCAGCTAAACTTCTTATTTAAAGTCATATTATTTCAGATAAACATGTTATTTAAGGAAATTCAACTTTGTTAAAAATGAACTATACTTTTCTCCCACAGTACTAGGAATTCATATTATTATTAAAATGTTTTATTTCTAAAAACATATGAACAAAAATAAAAATCTCTTCTTTAGTGAAACTATTTCAGAATGCCAATATTATTTTCATTTAACATTTAAGAGTTTGGCTAAAACTTGAAATATTTTGACAGATGAAAAAATATTCCAAATTTAAAAAAAAAAAAGTTTCCTTATTATAACAAATATATATGGTTGTCACGTTTGTCAGACGACATTGCTAGGGCCTAGAAACATTCAATAAAAATATCTTTTTTTTTCTTTTGTTGAGACAAATTTAAAACTTGACATTAAAATATAGCAGACGCATTATAGACAAAAAATGGTTAGAGGAAAATATTGATTGTGTTTCAAACAAAATGAAAAATATATTAAATCTACTGTACTCGATATGTCACTGAAATAAAAATATGATATTCATATCACAGAAATTTTTAGTTCTGTAAAGGCAGACTTAAATGCTGTTATTTTGCATTTGGCAAACATAAATCTAAAAAATAAAGATTTATTTCACCGCTAAAGCGCAGAAAATATTTAATATTCATATTAGCTAGATAATCTGCACATTAACTAGGGGGATCTGTTAAAGTGCGAAAAAGTATTTCATTTCTCTAATTACCTAGATACTCTGCAAATTAACTAGGGTTATCCATTAAGATGTGGAAAATTGTTTCATTTGTCAAGTTACCTTGATAATCTGCACAATACCTACTAGACACTCGTTAAAATAAGACCTATGGTGGAACCACGGCAACGTTTTTGTGAGCTTAAATGTAATGTTTTTGTGTTTATTGATTGATATTTAAAGAGTCAAGTTAATACAATCGAGCCAAAAAAATCAACACATTAGTAGATTATCAATTAACTAAAAAACTACTGCACAATGAATCAAACGGTTTAAAATAGTATTTAAACCGTTTGCAATTAAGGAAGTTTGCATAAAGTTATTTATTTATTTTTCGATAACTAAAGAGAATCACGTTAATACAATCCAGCAAACAAATTAGTTGATAGAATCAGTCAAGATACTCGTAGTCGTTAATAAATTTATTATAAATTAATTCAAGGAGTCTTTTATCGAATACATATACTTTCCTTGCCACCCTGTTTCTAAATGTTTAGGATAAATTATTCTGAAATGAGTCAATATTTACAATAAAAATTTCTAACAAAAAAGAAATAAGAGAAACAAACCCTTGAATTTTTAAAGATATGAAAACCATTTAGGTGAAGATTACTTAGTTAATATGCGGAAAGCTCTGGAATTTGCACTTTAGTGGAGAAAATCAGTTAATCTGCAGATTAGCTAGGTGCTAGGTATCAGCACATTAACGGCTTTTTGAGCGTTAACGTTAACATATACGCATGCATATATGTCTACGAATAAAAAACGCGAAAACACTTAAGACGGAATATGGTTAACACGAAATAATACAACGGTCCCAAACAAACTACTACATTTTTTTACGCATTTTTTTTCCCTTAACATGAAACGCGAAAATCACTTAACACGAAACAATTTCCCTACTGGGAATGAACAAAATACGGAAAACACCAGTCGAATTGAACTGTCCCTTTGTATTACCGGACGTATTCATTGCAGTAGACGATGATAATAAGTGTACAGCTCCAATTATGGCAGACAAATATATTTTGGAGTTTGTTCAAAGTTCAAAAAACATCATTGATGCAGATTCAGACGATGAAAATGAAAGGAATATTGCAGCTCCTGTTCCCACATCATTCGAAATGGGGGTCATGAAAAGTATGCGCAGTTTTCAAAAAATTTTAAAATTTTGAATTAAATTTCATTAAGTTATTGAAAATTTGTCTATGTGTGTTCCATTAATTTTTATTAAATATATCGCGCAAACAAGGAGGGGGAACCGGGTCCGGACCCCCCCCAAAAGCTCTTGTTTTTTTTTCCATTGATTATACTCCAATTTATATAGTACGTAAAATTTAATTAAGTATTTGTTATTAATAATTAACTTTATTAATTAATGCTAATTATTTATTCAATAACTAATTTTTTACTGCATTTTGTTCCCCAAAGTCGACAAAATCAAAAGAATATGTTTGGCGATGTATTGGTGCATGATACGAGAATAGTGGACTTTCGACCCTGGATCCCCTCCCCTTGAAAAATCCTTTGTACGCTACTGATATATACCTATCTATGTAAATAACATAAACTCTAACAAATTTAATTTTGTTGATGTATGGTTTTTTATTGCAATATCCTTTAACACGAAAAAAACAAAACATTTCAATCCCTTCAGTTTCGTGTTAAGCGATTTTCATTGTATACAATAATATTTAATTACTTATCTCAAAAATGTTTACAAAAATAACTCATAAAACATTGTCTAACACACAATTTTTCAATAAAAAATTCCCAACAAAAGAATGAAGGGAGGGAAGAATTCCTTACACTCAACAAGAAAAAGCATGCTCGACGACACCCCGTCTCCGACCATGTTGGGGGTGGAGAAACACGTATAGTTAGCCCTGTCTCTGTCCCTCTCCAATCTGCGACCAGGCCAGGCTGTCATGTTGAACTGCAAAGTGCTGGTGACAGACCGGAAGCGATTGTTGAGCACGTCTTCCGGGGTGATCTTGTTTCTCAGAATAAACAGCTCGGAATTTGTGACTCGCTCCCCGTCTTTTGTCCACAGGATCTCGCACAAAGGCTCGCATTCCACTCGGCACTCAAAGCTGATGAAGGGGGCATCGCGGGCTGCCCCGCGAATGTCGGGGAGGTCTTGGATGAAAGTTGGAGGTGCTGGAAGAAAATAGAAATCGTCTGATTAATAAAGGTCTAAGATGTTTGAGATAGCGATAGAATTGTTATTCATAGATTTTGTTGTGATGTTTGACAGATTCTGAGTTGGTTTATTGTTTGTTATTAATTTAAAAGTGAAAAACAACTTGTGGGGGTGGAATAAAAAATAATAAATAAATAAAACTGCTTCCTCTCCTACTTAAATTCATTATTAGTGAAATTTAGATGAATTTTAACATAAAAAAATTAGAAAAGTAATTAGGTCATAAATTGACCAATTAATTGGTAACCGAAGTAATAACCAATGTATGTGTTGGTGTACAAAAAACCCCCCATAAAATAAGCAGTTTTGGATTAGTAAATATAATAAATAATATGCTTAAAAGTAGTCAGCTAAATCAATTAATTTAAGCTGGAGTAATTTAATAAATGTTTTAATTTGATTGAATTTATGGTTTCAGCTCTTGTGTACTTAATAATTAAAATAATTACTAGTGAATCTGATTTAATTAAAAAATAAAAATTAAAGAACTTATATAAGTTTCATTAATAAGAAGGTTTTTGTTTTTTCCTAATTGAAGAATTGAGTTATCAAACATTAGATTTCGATGTTTAAAATAAAAATCTATATTACAGTATTAGAGGAAAACATTTTTTCTTCTTTCAATATCTCAATTTTTTTGAAAAACAAACCTGTTTTTCTGCTATTCTATGAATTCAACAAGAAAACAAAGAACAAGTGAAAAAGATAATATGGAATTTACCGATTGATTTTTTCCTTTTACATAAGAAACATATACCGATATTTTCATTCTCTGTTTACTATTTTAAGTTTATCTGTAGAATTTTACATTATGGGATGAATCCTATATCTCTCTGAGTCAAAAATGTTATAAAGAAAATTTATTTACAAAATTTCAGTGCAACCCTTTTCAATTATTGATGAAACTTTTTCCAGATAAGCTTCTTAAGTTTAGGAAGAAGAATTTATTATCTGAAATCTTTTTTTTTTTTAAACCGAAAAAGAAATTAAAACGAAAGTATATCCCTAAATTCAGGGAAAGAGAGAAAAATTCCCCGTTTTTCTTATTTTATTTCATGTTTAGATTGAATGATCTCCTCTCGGCGTGGGTACCCAGAAGTACCGTTTCTAATTTATTGTCTTTAAGCCCTATTCAGAAATTCATTTACCAAAAGAATCAGTAGTATTCCCAGGAAAATACAACGTTAGCAATCCCCATGTTTCGCAAACACGCTGAAAAGAAAGAAGAAAAGAAAAAAAGAAGACATCGCAAATATTTTGCCATCTAATCCGGCATCTCGTTTAATTTGAAAATAAATGAATGTGTAATTTAAAAGTGAAATGAAGTTTTCTCGGCCTCAATCCCATCTTTATCCTTCTTCAATGCTGGATACGAGAGGCGTATTTTTCTACAACATTGAGTTTACTTTTCTCCGCGGAATTTAAAATAAAAGAAAACACTCCGTGTCACATTTTAAAACATTTATTGAATTTTTATTCAGTTCGAAAATAAATTTTTAAATAGTTTTTTTTATTTTATTTTATTTTTCTATCGCAAATAAATACAATTTGAAGAGGGTGAATACTAAATGATATATAATGCAAATTCTTTAATTTGCTTAAAAACTTCTTTCGAAAAAAAAAGACAACTTTGTAAATCTTCTCAGATTAAACAATGATAACAATGAAACAAATATAAAGTTGTTTTATCTTGGATAGTGCTGAATTTACATTACAAGCAATTCTCTTCTGATAAGTTTTGAAAAATTGTGCAGGATATAAGTTAATTTATTTACTTTAAAATATAAATTAAAATAAAAAAAATGGAATTTGAAATACGTCGATATTAATATGTTATAGAAAATCAAAGCATTAAGATGAAGTATACAGCATCTCAATACAATGGTAATAGTAATAGTAACAAAACATTTTAGACATTTATATAGCTCATACCAATATTTCAAAAAGAAACTTCATGAACTCTTAATTCACACATTTGTTTAAAATATTTAGCATTATTAAATTACTGTTTTTTTTTTTATTTGAAGTCAATAGCGTTTAATCCCAAAATTTTTCTTCCTTATACTTATTCTAACATATTTCAAGTACTCATTGGCGCATGAGGGCATATATACGGTAAAGATAGCCAAATGAATGAAAATAAGATACTTTAGCGAGCGTTAGCGAGCAATTTCGCTTTTACTCAGTGTGAATGAAAGTAAGAGCATCTGAGACCAATGAGAAGAGGCCCGAAAACGGAAAAGGACGGGCAGAAGATTCAAATTCAAAGCAAATTAGATGTATAAGTATAGCCACATTTCCCAGAATATAAATCTAATCTTCTTTTAATGCATTTTAATTGCAGTGAATATCATTATTATGATATTCAATGAACGCATTGAAATAAAAAATATTAATATATTGTTGAATTTAAAAAATAATATTACAAGCAGTAATGCTAATAACAAAGAATAACACATTAGAATTATGAAATAATAATGTAATGCCAAAATAAATAAATAAAAAATAGAGTCGAAAGAAACACTCCAAGAAATCAGGAGAATAAAAGATGCAAAGATTTTTTTATAACAGTGATTTATAAAGTAGGGCACGTGGATCCCGAGGAGGGGTCTGCAAAGCGAAATACGAGGGCAGCACAAGTGTTTGGCAATGTATCACGTGAGTGTTAAGTTATCTCATTGGTCAAGTTTGTTTTCACTGGCGTTTGGGGAGTTCAACAACATAAATGAACCGGCTTTAAAGCGCATGTGGGAGACACGACAATCTAAATCTTTGTAGGGAACATATCTCTGAATATTCAGCAAGAAACTATTACACATTGTTCACATTAAATTTTAAAATGCAAATTTTTAATTTAATTCAAATGTATCCATATTTGCTCAAAATAATTAAATAATTGGAATTTTGATTATATATACACATACGTTTAATATGGAGTACAACTGATATTTATTTTAGTTGTTTTAGAAGTACGCAAAAATAAAAAAAGAATTTTCGTGACCACTGTCATAATAGATAATAACAAAAGTATATTTTAATAGTATAATTTTATCCATGTATAAACGAAGAAAGAATTGCAGATTTACATATATGTATAAATGGGGATTTTCGATTGAAGAGAAAAAATTCTATCTCATCTTTTGAAGTAAAATCAATGTGATGTCACTAATATGGAACATAAACATGCCATTAGCACGAAGAATTATTCAATTTCTTAGTCATATGAAACATTATACTCTATATAAATTTTTAACTAATTTAAACTTATATGTACTTTCAAATAGATTTTAATTAAAACATAAGAAATCCATATTCGAATAATGCACAGTAATATGAATTTTTTAAAAAAAAATATTTTATAATATATTTAGCTATGCCAATAGTTAATATAACTTTAGAGAGTGCTTTTGGAACTGAGCCACAAGAAAATGGAAACTGAGTTTGATAAAAATCAAAAGCACAAAATCTTCACACCGCATAGGTAAAAAGCTGTCTAGAAAATGCTTCTTCCAATCCCAGACACCGGCTGTCTCCCCCGAAACGTAAATTACAAAGCAGCTAAGACTGTGAAAAAAATTCAGAAATTCTATTCACACTTGTAGCTGCTTTTTTGATGTGTAGCATGTGTTACATTCTAAAAATATAATTATGACAAAGTCTAGACAAGAATTTTGGTAATCTTTTGTGCAAAAAGTTATTAACTTCAAAAATGTGAATGCATACGATTTAATTGAATTTAGTTAATTTTTACGCGGTTTAGGTTTTTTTATTACAAATAGCTTACAATGTGTTTCTATTTTATGTATGATTAAATTGAAAAAAATATAATTTACAGTTTTTATATTTTATTACATAAAATAAATTACATTTTCAGTTACCTTCTATCGAAAGAAGGCATTTTCTATTTGAAATAGTAAATATAATATAAAAAGTATACAGCATGTTGTGTGTTTATAGAAATAATGAGTTAATAAGATGGACGTTCCGCGTGTAAAACCTTTTATATATATATATATATATAAAAGAACATGGTACTCCAGGTCAGTGGCGTAGCTAGTCCTGATACGGCGATAGTTACGCCCCTGCTCCAGTTAAACAAACAATCGCCATAAGAGTCCGCATCTGTTGTTGGTTTAACGACGGAAACAATATCCACGTAAGAAGACTGGCGCATGCGCTTAGAGCCAAAGAAGAAAGAGAAGCAACAGACCGGCTTGTCCGAGGTAATTCAAGTACAGATAGAAGTGTGCAATCAAAGGCGTCACCAAATGAAGTGCATGCTATTGTCCGGTATGAATGGACACGTGGGACTAATGTGTTCTTCATCCAAGAAGTTGTGGAAGAACCTTAGTAAGGAGTGTTTGTTGGAACAACAAAACCAGCCAGTCCGCAACTATGCCGTGCATGCTTTAGAAGACTAGGACGAACAAGAATCCCTATTCGGGCATATGGCTAATGGCTTTTACTCTGTACTTTGTTGTTTACGACTTGCGAAAGAAGGGCCCCGCTGCATACCCACTTCTTAGAGTAGAAAATTGTTTTTACTGTTGACGGACTTTCTGAGCGATACTTTGAAAATGTTGTTTTTTGAGCCGTTACTGCAATTGATATACATCTCCAGTAAGTTTGAGTGTCGTTGGAAATGTTTTTCCAGTTAAGTTGTGGGCAGTCTCTCGTTGATTTTGCCAGTCTGGTTGACGTGTGCACGGTTTCCGTTCGAATCACTAGTCGCGATTCACTGGGAATGTCTTAGACTCCGTGGAATGAATGTATAATCAACCAGTGGCGTTGCGCTGTGCTGCCATCTAGTGTTCAATTTCTGTGTCCCCACTGAAGCACCTATGTCATTGTTGTTCGTTTGAACCTCCAACCTATTGGTCCACAGCAATGCCGTGCATGCCTTAGACAACTTGGCAAAAATGGAATCCTAATTCGAGCTAGTCGTTAATGGCTTTTATTCTGTCTTTTGTTGTTTACGACTTGTGGAAGAAGGAACCGATGCAAGGTCACATCTCGTCAAATAGTTGTTCGCGCTAGTGCTGCTTGTTTAGTAAAGAAAGACAAAATTTGAATAATGAAGGCCGAAGTGGGCTACGCTCTACATCCACGAAAGCAAACAACACTGCAGTGGTGTACGACAATTCTTTGCATTGCAGAGCCCCAAGTTTTACCCGACTGTTCTGAATAATGTCCCAATATCGGTGGCAATTATATCGAAAAACAGTGAAAGGTACATAGTTCATGATGTTACGTTTTTTTTTTTTCTTTTGGAAAAAGTTTTTATATGAAAAGAAAATGACGAAACTTACATTCAGAACATCCCTCGTTTTCGTAAATATAAATGTAATTGAAGTCTAACAAAGTGTTACTGAAGATAGTAATAAGTTACTCAAATCTCTTATTATTTCTTTATAAAAGTAACGCATCAAGATATGACGTATTTTAAGATATGCATAAATCAATTTCAAAATACCTTTAAGAATGTCATCAAAACGCTTCAGGAAAGAAACTGAAACCCTCTTAGAACAGTAAAAATAAAAAGTAACGCCACAGTTCAAAACAGAATAAATGCGTTACACCCAAAGAACGTTATTAATACCAAATTTGAACACAAAAGAAATAAAACGATAAAATCTTCAGCAGCATCGAATGCAAGAATGAATATCAGATAAGAATATTCATTTCAATATCATAAAAGCACGAGCAACTAAAACCTTCGGGCACTTGAGATGTGAATAACTTTTATCAAAGCAGATGCAAACGAAAACAGAAAAGAAAAGTCACAAATTAATACCATGCTTTTATCTTTTCCCATTACACGCGAATCTTCCAAATGCGATATAATACGTTTATTCATGCCAAATTGAATTTGTCTCTGAGGGATATACGTGTGCATTCTTATTGCAAATCAAATAAACAATGGGAATGAGGCATTCAAATACAAAGTGACGTGCAAGCATTTTTCGCTCAAATTTGTAATTTACACACATTTATCGACATCTTCTAAACGCAAAGATACTCATAATTAAATATAACCTCTATTTTCTCTCAAAACAAAACAGCTCAAATTGAATTGTGAATCCCAAATTCGTGCCTTTTTTTCGCCATCGCTAAGCAGAAAAAATACGTTCAGTTATTTTCTGCACTGTTCTACCGCTTCCATTTTCTTTGTTTTTCCCCCACTTTTCTTTCAGTAATGCCTTATTACATACCAACCATCCCCAGAGGGTGCAAGCGTTTTTTCCCTCCCCCTCGTTCTTTCTCGCCTCCTCCACGAAACTTCTTGTGGAAGATTTTGATCTGCATTCCATAATAAACCAGATGCATAGCCCATAAAAACAAGAAGAAAAGAAAAAAGAAAAACTGCCCACAGAACAGAACGAAAAAAATTACACGTAGATTGCACGCGGTTATAAAAAAAAAGGAAAAAGAAAAAAAAACCCACTGCGATAAAAAACATTGCTAGAATTTTAAAACTGCAAAACACCTCCGATTGAATTAAGGTATCAATTCACTTAAATGAAAATACTTTGCAAAAGAACAAAGTAAAAAAAAAAAAAGAAAATATGTAGAAAAGGCTTTAATCTTTAAGAAAATCACGATCATCTTCTGGAACGTAAAAATTTGCTCGTTATCCGTACAGAGGATAAACAAAAATGGAGAAATATAAGCCTATTTTATGATGTTCTTATCTGAAAACTGGAAAGAAAATTGAATTCTTTTTAGATATCGGTATTATATTTTTGTCTGTTATCCAACCGTTGCTGATTTGCTGTTCATTTTAAACTGACTATTCTGGTACATAAGCTGCTGATATATATTTTGTTCTTGTTGGGAAAGAAATCCAGAAGAAAAAGAGTTGAGGTCCCTTGAGAAATTAAAGGTAGCTGTGCTAAGTCAGACGTACAAACGTAAGCCAAAGCATCGGATATGTGCATACTATAAGAACATCAAATCTTAAACAGGTTGTTTGACTAAAAAGAAACATTTCTTGTATTCTTTCTAGATAAAATTCTGGGATTTTCAATAAATTTTAAATGAATAGCACCGATACTATGTGGAGAAGGATTCTGGAATATACTCCCCAATATTTAAATTGTTTGTTTATCGAAAAATCACCCAAATAGTAACCAGTTGTTCTCAATAGTTGGCGGATTTTTAATACATCTCATATGAAATTTTTGTTAAGTTTATATTTTATGTTATTAAAAAAATGTTATCTTTAAAAAAATTCTTTTATGGATTAATTATAGTTGTTTTATTTTGTTTGTGTAATTATATTAATTATATTTATTTAGACTGAATGGTCGTTATTTGCCAACTGCATAAAAAGTAAATTTATTTCGTGGAATGGAAAACCAAGTCGATGCAAAAAAAAAGGTTTAATATCTTTTTTTTTTTAAATTAATGTTTATCAATTGGTTTTTATAAAGTTTTTCCAATCGTTTTTTTTTTACTAATACCATTTAGGAATATAAATTTCAAAAATATTTTATTTGTATTATGCGAACTTTGCTTAAGTAATTTAAAGAAACAATACATTTACCTAAAACCCTTAAAATTTATTTCTGTGCTGTATGTAAACACTATTACATTTAATTATTCGTATTACAGTTGGTGCTTAGACAGATAGTTGATTTAATGTAATTAGTGTAAATAAATGTATTAAAAGCCTTAAACACAATTTTAAAAGTAAATAATAAAAAATTAATTGCAATTCATAATTAAAAGTAAATAAAATAAATAAGGCAACACAAAAAAGTATTATTGAGGTAATTAAACACTGATTAAAATTTCATTCAAAATAAATGTCAAATATATTGGCATACTTATGAATAACAAACATAAGGAAAATAGTGTAATAGTGAAAAAATAAGCTATATTTTAGTTGGAAGTTATAGTAAAAAACATATTTACATTAGAATAATTTAATTGTTCTATTGTAGTGTATTTGTTAACTTAATTATTTGTTAGCCTGCTTAACTGATTAAACTAATGACAATGAAGTTAATAATTTAACTTTATAATTTTGGTTTAATTGTAATTTTTTTACTAATGTATATCTAAAATTAATTATTGATAACTTTCTATTGCTCACAATCATAGCAAAGTAAGCAGAAAAATTAATACAACATTAAACTATAGAAGTTTAATTTAAGTGAATTTTTGGAGTTAAGATTTCAATTCAAGATAATCAGAAAGATTTTGGTAAAGTACTGGAAAAACAGATATAGTTCAATTCTTTATGAAAAAAAACAAAGAAGATTATACTATATCTGTTGAAAGTTTAAACTGTGCTGAACATGTGTTATGTGTTAGATTTATGTCTGTAAATATATAAACATGCAACTGAGAACCTAAAAAATATTCATTTAAAAATATTGAACGTTTCTGATAGTCTAATTAACTTGACCAATGAGAAAAAAATATTGTTAAGACACTGTTTTCGATTGAAAAATCCAGTTTCATTTCAAATTTGGTAATATGTGTCGCTTATTTATAAAATCTTAACTTTTAAAATATTTATTTCCTCTTATTATATAATGAATAAAATATATGATTTATGTATTAACTAAAATTGAGAATTTAGTTAAAAATATACCTGTACAGTTATCACAAATTCTCCTTAAAAATAAGGTATTTCTTATACTAAAGCTCAATTATCCACTTTAATATTATATTTCTAACGATGTAAAATTAAAATAATGCTGAAAACCGAACCATAAAGTCGGTATACTCTGTATTTTGTGTATTGACGGAAACAAAATTAAAATACTAAGTAACTCCAAAATAAAATGTTATCCAAGTTATATTTTTAGTCAAATGATTTATTTGATGATAATAACTCAAATTATATTATCGAAAAATTACTGACCCTATTATAATTTTTAGCTTATTTTCCAGAATGAAAATGACCAGCTAATGTAATTTGAAATGTGTTTTTCTCTAAATTATAACCAAACAAAAACATTTACCAATATATTATTTACGCAACACTATTCAATTAAAGTTATATAATAGGTTTTTTCTTCTTATACTAAAATTAAAATAAAGTTATTGTATAGAAAAAAAAAAGAATTGAGTTCTTGCATAAAAAGTGAAATGTATTTCAATTTCTTGGAACACTGAATACCATCGGGTAAAAAATTTATTTCCCTGCACTCAAACTCCTCAGAGCTTTATTTTGTTTACGATGCCACCACTCTGAGAATCGTAAGTAGATTCATAGAGGGTGCAGAAAGAATCAAAGGATTTAATACAGTTCATACATGTTCGATGAAGTCATAATCTCTTCAACAGAATGAAGCTTCTGTTGTCCCTAAACTTGGAGCTAAGCCATCGTCTGCTCCTACTTTATGAATATTTCTAATGTTCTCATGAATAAAAAATTCAGCTTTGTGCGTGAGGGCACAAAATCCGTCTTAGTATTATCTTACAAAATAATGGAGATATGTGAGGTATAGAAGGCTTCGGGGTCCAAAGGAATGTTCCGGAATTCGGAATTAAGGGAAAACCTCAAAACAGTTTTTGCGGGAAAAGGAAAATCTGAATATTTATAATCTAAACTTTGGGGTGTTTTTTTTTTGGTAATCATCACTGAAAAATCGGCAAATATTTTCCAGTTTGCAGATAAATGAAAATTCATGGCGAATTACTATATTTTGCCTTTGTTTGGTAAAGATTTAGAGAAAAAAGATTATGCATGATAGAAATAGATACAATACTGTTCTGAAAAAGATACAATGGTGAATTATGTCTTTTTAAAATAATGAAAAAAATGTCAGAAGAGGTAATAACGAAATGAAATGCTATATTTTAAAAAACCTGTATTACAAAACAAACAGGCCTTTGATAACTCATACGACGAATCAAATTAGTATTAAATATATTTTAATAATTCGAGTAAATTTTAATCAAAATATTTGGAAATGTTGCGGATTTCACTGCCTATATTGGAACGTACATCGACAATTTTAATAGGCAACTTTTATTTTACGATAGGTGAAACGTGCACGCAAAGTTATTCATCCTTCTTACAATTACACCATTCTAATTTCCCTAATTTGTCTGATTCCTTATTTTGTAAACAATACCCCGCTTTATAGAAAAAAACAAATTTATCTCACAGGTGTCTCACTGGTGTTACAGCAACGCCAACTAATTTCGAAACTTCAATTGTGCTTTATTTATATGTTTAAATACGTCATTTTTTTTTATTTATCTTTTGATGAGAAGCAATTTAAGCAAAATGTCCTTTGATAGTTATCTCATTATGTGCCGTCTTTAGATGTCCAAAATTAGATGTATCTTCAAATTATACGAAGGTCGGGGCAAAAGTCATGGCAACTATTTTTTTTTTCTTGAAGATACCAGTCTGGTTGGAAAATGTGACATATAGAGACGAAAGGACAAGGTATTAGCTACGTGTGTGGACAATGAATAGTACTGAAAATCGTAACACATTAATTTATTACGGTAGTATACAGGGCAATAAGGCCTTCACTGTGCAAAAGAATGACAGCACAGTACGCATAAAGTTGACATGACAAACCTGCGCCTAAAGACCCTCAATGTGGTCAACTGCTAGTGTCACCACACGCTGCTAATGATGTGGGAGGCGCTGAATACCATCAGCCTCAGCATTTGCCACACCATGTGTGAATCGGGTTACCTGTTGGCACACAGCATTAGCAATGTCCTCTCGGGTTGCAAACCACCTACCACGTATTGGTTCCGTAATCTTGGAAATGAGATGAAAGTCACAGGGTGAAATGTTGGGAGAGTACGGCGGTGGGTGCTACAATTCTTCCCATCTGCAACGTCAGAGTAGCTGGCGTACACACTCTGCTTTATGTGGCCTTGCATAGTCGTGCAGGATTATTGCACTGTCCACAAGATCCGGACGTTTATCCCGAATGCAAAGTCGTACCTGTCACACCAGGAATTCCCTGTAGTACTGTGCTATTTTGATGTAAGCACGCTGTTCAATACAGGTTACTTCCATCTCACACGACACTCACCAACTGACTGATTTCATAGCCCACGCTGCGCTACTATCAAGCTGGCACAGAGCAATCTTTTGTTCTGCATACACACTATGCCTACAGAATTTCCACACAATACATATACGTTTGTGATCCGTTCACATATCTACAAGAAAAAAATAGTTGCCATGACTTATGCCCCAACCCTCGTATATAAAACGTGTCAAGTGTAAGTTGTAGTGTAGTGTGATGCTTTAAACTTACTTCATTACTTGGTCGCGTGAGGGATCGAACAGCTATCTTCACAAAAGGCATTTTATTCCAAATTAATTACACATAACATTATATGCAGTAGTAAACGTTTGCT
Source organism: Trichonephila inaurata madagascariensis (assembly GCA_019973955.1). Classification (NCBI taxonomy): domain Eukaryota; kingdom Metazoa; phylum Arthropoda; class Arachnida; order Araneae; family Nephilidae; genus Trichonephila; species Trichonephila inaurata. The sequence goes on from BMAV01000281.1 coordinate 335,914, forward strand.
CTTCACAGCCTTCCACTGAAAAGTTCTAGTCCAAAGTCCGTTCATTCTGGCCATTGCTCCACAGACTCCGACACTCCTTCTTTCAAAAGTCATCGATGTTTATCTTCCTTGACCTCTGAAGTTCGTCTACCCCCACAACCTCTATCGAAATTCTTCGAAAGAAAAAAAAATTGCAGTGGAAGGAAGGGAATCCATAGTATTGAAAGAGATCAAGAAGGTTTTCGTCAACCTGCGAGCCGACCCTTTAAACTCCCGGGACGGGCTACTTCCCCACCCCTATCATCTCTGAGCGTAGCAGATATGCACAATTTAGTTCACTCCACTGGGCCATAGGGACAATAGGTTGGCGTGTCTGAAAGGCGCTGTGCCTAGTTTACCATCTGGAGGGCAATAGGTAGCCCTGTAACTTTGACAATGATGATATATCTTGATCATAACAGGCCGACATTCTTTTTCATTCAAATAGATTGTGATCCACATGTGCGAAGTGACCCGACAAAGAATTTTTTTCACAGAAGCGTTCTTTCTATAGATCATTGAGACTAAAATCACCTGGGTGTCGGAGAAAGAAAAGGTGTGGCGACATTAAAGTCGTTTTCAGAATCGGCTCACATCTGTTTTCCCCCAGCCATGAGAGAATAATACCTGGTCTTTTTTGAAGATACAGTGTCCCATCTGGGCATTCCGGTCACCCCGTACGTCAAACATGACAAGTATTGTCGGGGAGAGTTCTGCTAATGACCCGACGTTACAAGGTACATTTTGGATGATTTTCAAATAGTGCAAAAACTTATTAGACATAAAAATAAATGTTCTCCAAAATATTTCATTCAAAAAGGGTAAAAAAAAAATATAACCTTATTTAAATTGAAAATCTGCGGAAATTGAACACACTCATTAAAATATTATTGAAATAAATTACACTTAAAATTAATTTGGTGATAATTTAGTAATTTTCTTTTTAAAAAATTATAAATTAAGGTAACAAATTGATCTAATACAAAATAAAAACCGGATACCAAATAGTTCTGTATCACTCAACATTTGAATGAAACAACAAAAATGTAATATTTACCACACATACAATAAGTGGTTAAACATATAATACTTACCATAAACAGGAATGTATTCATATCCTTTTGGTCCGACACCAACTTCATTTACAGCTGCACAGGAATAATTTCCTTTACTGTTAACACGGTGAACATCTGTGGTGTAATTTTGACTGGAAGTAGTCGCTAAAAGTTCACCATCTCTTTCCCATCTGAAAATGGATCCATCAATATATCATTAAAGTGTAATTTTCAATTCCTACACTATTAGCTCACACTTTCTATTTATTTATTTATGTATTTATTTAAGCATTTATTTATCTTGGTGAAATTTTCAATCGTTAGTAAAATACACTTTAAAGCGATCAATTGAGCTGAAATATTATATGCATGATTATTTTGGATGACAATACAGTAATTTAATTATAGTTAATAAAAATTAATTGATTAAAACTAAATATTCAAAGAATTACAAAGACAACAACGTTGGCATCATTTTTGGCGACTTAGAGACCATTTTGGCGACTTGGATCAAAACTTGAAAAGGTTTTATTTTCTCAAGTTTTAAAGTTTTAAGTTGAACTGAAATTTTATATACACGATTGTTTTGGATGAAAATACGATATTAATATTAACATTTATATTAATTGTAACTATTTAATAAAAAGTAGCCAAAATAAAATTTTTCTTTGTTGATCTTAGGAATTGACTTAAAAAAATTTTTTCTTATATTGCTTGTTCATATATACGTCTTGGACAAATATGTATAATGGTGTACATTTATGTGCTGTATACTATGTATAGATATATTCTATATACCGTAAAATCCGGCGTATAACGAACACAAAAAATAAGGTCGAAATTTATGGGTGCGCGTTATACACCAAGTATAAAAATGATTGCTTCAAAAATAAAAAATAAATAAATAAAAAAAGAGATGTGCATTAAAAAAAATAATAAGACTTCTACAAAGATCGTAATATTGTTAATTTGTGTGTAAGAAATGTCATACTTTATAAACTTAAAAGGTTGTATTTTTAGAAAGTTTCTATTTTTTTCAAAATCCTTGGATAATACCTTGAATAAATGACTTTAAAACATAATAGTATTGCTAACTGCATTGCAGGTTCCTTCGTAAAAAGAAAGTGTGCGTTATACAGCGAATATATCTTAAAATTAAAAAATGCAGCTTGAAAAAATAGGTGCGCGTTATACACAGGATTTTACGGTACATATATTTTAAATAAACAAATCACAAAGTGTACATATAAATATATTCTTCACGCATAAATCTGAATCATTTTCTTAAATTGATTTCAGTTTGACTACGGTCGAAACCATGCTTTTGAAAAAGCGTACAGATGGATAATAATATTAAGAGAATATTATTAAAAGAAAAAAATTACTTAAAATGCAATTTTTTTTAACAAAAAAAGGAAGAAAGGAGGACATATTTTCAAAACATTCTACTTCTGCAAAAATAATATATATATATATAGCTAGGACTTCTATACCAGAGTTGAACTAAGATTTTTGATATATAATTTAGAAGTGAATGGATTCATATTTTATTATGTTTATGTCGAAAAATTTTAACAAAAAAACAACTATTATTATTTCAGTTGATAGTAACTCTGAAAATTATGTGAATTTTTCAAAAACCCTAATTCAGCTCCATATAAAAGCCTTAGAGCTATATATAGGCAAAATATTGTTATTATAGAAACATTTTTCATAAAAGGAGAATGCTTTGAAAATGTGTCATTCTTCAATTATTACCGAAAAACTAAAAATTTAAACAGTTTTCTCTTGTAATAATATTCTTAAAACAATATGGTATATATTTTACGATTCAACTGATACTAAACATCAAAAATTATTCATTTATACGCTTTTGCAAGATCAAGGAGTCGAACGCAGTCAGTTACCGTAAAGATGATAATACAATTTTGTGTTGGAATACAGGCGTTTTTATCTTTATAATGAAAATAAATTAATATTTTTACCCTATATAATAAAAGAGCAATCATTTTATTTATTATTGCATGATTCCCAGCATTATGATGATAATAAAATTCAAATCTTAAAAGCTAAGTATAATTTATAATTTTCTGTGTGAGTGAAAGATGTTACTAATAACTTACAGAAACAAATACACGTTTAAATATACAACTCTTTATATTCCACACCCCGAACTAAACTACTGTTTTCAAAACGAAAGAGTATAAATTAAAGCTTTTATTTATTCTTCTTAAGCACACAAATAGCGTTAATAAAACTCCTTTTTTGTAGAAACAACACAATATTAAATTTTACGCAAGAGAATTGATGAAATTTTTTTTTATCTTAATTAAATAGGGTAGAAAGAAATTATTTACGTCTGTTTTGAATGTTCGAAATATTTTTCATTCATTATAAGTTATTAAAATGATTACATACGCACTTTCGAGTAATTGAAAGGAAAATCACCTTTTTTTTTAAATGTGATTGGACGTTATATATGTCAACAATACATATATATCTTCAGTAATTTTTTTAGCACAGCAACGTCGTAAAATATGATTTTGCTGGTGTTTTTTTTTCACGTGATTACCATTTAGCAACATGTTAAGGATTATTGTATCTCGGAATAAAAACCAAATGTATTTTCGAGGTTGAAATTATTTTACAAATTTGATTAATTTTTATGATGATGAACTTATAAAGCTTAAGCGATAAAACAATAATGTATAGTTTCAGAATCGTCATTTTCTCAAAACGTTAATACATTGAAGATTAAGGAAAATGTATTATTCTTTGGAAAGAAAAACCGAAACACTTTTTTTTATATAAATTTATTCATTATCTAATTAAAATAAACCACTACTTTCAAAGAAAAAAATTCTCCATTGAACAGACTTATCTCTTATTTTAATTCAATTCAATAATAACATGTTTAATGCTTAGTTAATTTTAATAAATGAAAAAGATGATAATTCCGTTCATTTGGATACATTTAAAAAGCCTAATCAGTTAAAAAAAAATAAGCTCTGAAACCTCAAGAGACCTTTTATTTATTATAATAACAAAGAGCTTTCACTAAATAATGCTTGTTCAATAATTTCGTTCATTATAAATATATCAGTTTAAGAATTAGATGTAAATTAAATAATGAGTATAATAATATATAATTAAATAATGAGTTTCTGATTTACAACTCATACAAAATCATTCTAGCGTTCAATCGAAATGTAAAGTGATTGAGTGAATATTAACGTCGCACTGTTCAGCTAAACGAAGGCTTTTGTCGACGGACCACGTAATTTTGAACCATGGTCAAGTGATAGCCGAAACGTAATAAATAGTAACAATTAATACATTTTATTGTTGGTATGTCACACACAAACTTATATACAGTGAAATACGCTTAAGACGAAATATCGGTTAACACGAAATAATACACCAGTCCCGACAAACTACTATGTATTTTTATGTTTTTTTTCTCAACACGAAAGAAGATTCGCTTAACACGAAAAGATTTCTCTTCTGGGAATGCACAAAATACGGTAAACACCAGACATTTAATAAAATGTTTGAGAGAGTTTCTGTATTATGGGACTGACCTACAGTATCATCGGAAGAATTCGCTGCAGTAGATAATGATAATGTACGTACAGCCCCAATTATGGCAAGCAAAAATATTTTGGAGTTTGTGTTCTAAGTTCAAGAAATTTCATTGAGGAAGATTTCGGCGACGAAAATATAATGCAGATTCTCTTACCATGTCGTCCGGGGCTGCGGTAACCCTGTGGTCAAGGTATCGGATCATGGCAGGCATGTCATGAGTTCGAGCCCAGTACCACTAAATACCCGCCGTGTAGGGCAGCGATGCCCGTTAAATCTGTCGAGAGCTGAAACGTCCTCCCTTTGGTGTGGTGTGGTAGTTAGGAGAGAGGGATGCCAGCTCAGGCATCGTCCACGTCACTTGTGACCATGTTTCAAAATTACGTAGTCCGTCACCAAAAGCCCTCGAGTAGCTAAACAGTGCGACGTTAATATTCACTCACTCACTCACCATATCATCCGAAATGAGGAACATCATAAAAAGTATGCGCAGTTATTTTGATGCACATTTTAATAGTGAAATGAATAAAAAAAAATGAATGACATCGAATAATTTGTTGACAATTTGATGCTAATTTAAGATAACGCAAAGAAATATATCAATATATTTTCCAAAAACTCAATAAATGTTTCTCAAAAAACTTGAAAATTTTTCATTAAATTTCATTACGTTTTTGTGAGTGTTTTTGCTTCATTGTTCTGTATTTAATACATGCATTTATAAACATCTACGTGAATAAAATATGCTCTAATAAACTTGAATATAAGTATTTTTTTTGCAATATCTTTTAACACGAAATTATTTTAACTCGAAAAAATAATTCAGTCCCCTCAGTTTCGTGTTAAAAGATTTTCACTGTAATTCATAGTTAAATTTCGTTCAAACTCTTCGATTTTAAAAAAAAATCAGTTAAACTGCGAATTCGCAAACCCAATTTTGTTCACCTGTATACCGATGCTGGAGGTAATCCGGGCTCTTCTACAATACATTGCAATGAAGATGTTTCTCCTTTTATAGCAGGCGAGTCCAATTCCGTGAGGTATGCAGGTCCAGGTAAATCTGAAATTCAAAAAAAAATATATGAAAATTAGGTCTGATTGTTGAAGAAAAGAGCTTAATTCAGACAGATTAAAAGCTATGAACTTCATAAAAGTAGTCTTTCACAAATGTATGGCCTATTTTGAATTCATGAATGCAAAAAATCTCTGTTTGAATGGAATCGTATCTTTCTATTATTCGAATTGTATTTTCGCTATTATTCAAGTTATATTTCAATTATTATTCAAACTGTATTTTTATTATTAATCAAACTGTATTTTTATTATTATTCAAACTGTATGTTTACAATTATTCAAACTGCATTTTTATTATTATTCAAATCGTATGCTTATTATTATTATTCAAACTGTGTTTATTATTAATGTGCTTGGTATATTCATTTATATGTTGTATATATTTAACTTTTATTCAATTATTATTATTTACAATTTATATTTTATATGTATTTTGTGTAAAATGTTTAGATTTTCTCTCATGTCTTTTACTAACGCCATCTACTGTATTTATCATTTACGGGATGGCAACAAGTTGTTAACTTCGACTTGTTTGTGTAATACAATCTCTGTGGAATGCTCAGTTCCTGTACTGTCCCTAATTAAGAGAAGATATCGCCGCTCGAAGCTGTTGGCATTTGTCTGTATCTTTTATATTCTAAATTAAAGTTAAGTTTTTAAGAGCAAGAATCATATTTATTAGTCCCATGTGGCGGACAATCTCATTCTGATAAATAAATCATGATCCTGTTGGAATATTAACTGTAGAGCATAAAATAAGTTTCCGTTAATCTAATTATACCAAGAAATAAATATAATATCATCACATTTATATGTCAGTAAATTGGAAACCATTTTGGAGTCTGTTCTTTTCATTTAGATTTATTAGCTTAAAATTAAAAGAGAAAACTTTTTTTAAAAAAAATGTATGTTCTGGAAACACAATATAAAGAAAAAACCTACCTGAAGTTTTTTTTTTTTTTGCAAAAGGTTTATTTTTATTACATATTCGTACTCGTCGCACACTGATTCATAACCATTACGACATTTTTTAGTATCTTACGTAATACTCTATTTACAAATGGACGGAGAAATGCCAAGCATTTCAATCCGAATTATTAAATGCAATACTTCCCAAATGTGTAAAAACAAGTATTTCTGGTTACATCTTCTGCATTTATATTTATTTCCAAAAATAAACCACAGAAATCTACTATTTTGCATTCAAGAAAATGTTTCTCCTTTTTATGAGATTCGCAAGTTGCTTTAGAATTTCTACTACAGGAAATATGCTTAAATATTTTCAAAATATTTAAGCATATTTCCTGAATCGCTACCGATTTATCTAATTATGATATACCGCATTTACTCGACTCTGAGCCGCACTATTTTTTCTGTGTTAATGCTATTGAAAATCGGGTGTGGCTTGAAATGGAAGGCAAAACATTTATTGGAGGAATTGAATTTCCACCTCTTTCAAAAGGAAAAATGTGTTCGTTCATTCTGGCCACTTGCGTCGATGACTTATCCCATTTCGCAGTTTATCTCCAGTATTCAATCTATCCTCAACATCGTTACCTGTTCGTATTTACGGAATTTTTTGGTATAATCTTTCTTTTAATCATCTAAACGTCAAAAATATCGGTAATAGCGTAAAGTCGAGCTCACTATGACACAAGTTTGAAAAGGGAGATAATTTTATATACAGGAAAAAAATTGGAAACAGAGCAGCGGGCACTGAAAATTTGACACGGATAAAACAAATATACTTATTTTCTTTAATTTTTTCCTTAAAATTGTGTAGAATATTGGGAGTACTGCTCAGAATCATCGACAACATTTTTTTCAAAAAAACATTCTGATAATTCGGGTTGCGGCTTAGAATCGATGGAGGCTTAGATTCGAGTAAATACGATAATCTACAAATACAGTTAAAACATTTACTGAACTAATGTTATTGCTACTCTTCCATAGTCTCGTTTTGATAGATTTCACATTTTGAAGCAGCACATAATAATAGTATTCCATCAAATATACGTAAGTTATAAAATTTCAGAAGCCCCACCTAAGAATTAAGAGACCAAATATGATTTTATACGTTGTGACGAATATTAACTCCTAAACTGCCACTGACGTATATATCTGTCTCTCTCAACTGGTTCTTTGAGTGCTTCGGACGTATATATACGTCCTACCGAAATACGATTCTTTTCTTGGCGCGGCTACCGGTAAAACTAGTGAAAAGGCTTTGGAATGCAGCAAAGTGACCTAAATAGTGTTTGCGAAGGATTCAGTAATATTAGCGAGAAATATTTGCTTGTTTGCACCTTTTTTCCACACACACACCCCTCTCAATACACCGCTCTCGCACGCCTATGTGAAAATCGGCGGCACTGTGGAATGAATCGCGTAATTTTTAAATGGCACTTAAGGGGTTGATCCACAGAATAAATATTTATTTGAATTGAGACGTAAAATGTGATGTCTCTTGTATCAGGTTAGGCCTTTATAAATAAATATTCTAAAAGTAAACTGTGGATAAGTAGTTTCTTTCCAGGTATTGTAGTAATGTGCATGCTTTTAACAAATATTGCATCAATATTTTCAATTATGTTTAAGATGAGAAATAAATTGGGTATGTATAATCTGCATAAGTCCTTCACTATTCAATTCCAAAATCCTATTTACTGTTCAAAACCTTAGAAGAGCTGGATTATAGCAAGAACAAATTGAAAAGTCTCTGCAATTTCTACTGATTCATAAACATGCAATTATTTTTCAAATATTATTCTATTGATGAAATATTGTTCCTTGATTGTTAACTTCAAATCGGAATGCTTTGAAAATTGCCTTATTGTTCGATTCCGTAGAAAAATTAAAGGACAATAAAAGCAATTTAGTTTAAAAGAACCTATTACTCTCACTATAATTTATTTGTGGTTCTCGAATAATTTCTATTTAAATATTCTCTGATGTAATCATTAAATTTCTGGAAATGGAAACCACAGCAAATATGTCGTCTTTCATAAGTTATTATCTCGCGTACAAACATCGCATTTTAGAAAAATCCATTTCTTTTAAAACGAGTGAAGGTATTTAATCTGTGGATTTGAAAATTTCAAAGTAAATTGCGAAATTCACATGTTTAATTTCCTTTCAGAAACACCTGCCTGTGTATAATAATCGCATTGTCAACAAACACTTCAGATTCTAATTTAGCTGAAAATTACATTCAATACGGAAAGGTGAATAAAACAGTGGTAAATTTAAAATAAATTTAAAAGGGTGGTAGAGAAAGTTTTCGGGAAATGATTGAAAAATCTTCTTTCCTCAATCATGAGAAGAAAAAGAATTTTAATTACTTGGTCTGAGATTGATAATCACTCAGGAACGATTTTTTTTTAATTTCCCTTTTTAATTTTTTATTTCACTTGACAGGATGGCAACGGGATGAAGTGGCCTTGTAAACGAAAACGACGTTTTGCTGGAAAGAGTTTAAGTCACGGAAATCGAAATTAAATCAGTTTGATTAAGTTTTGAATTCTTTTTTTTTAAAAAAAAAGTGGGAAAAATTAATGAGAATTTAGAAATTCGTGCAGCAAATTAAGTCTGCTATTTGTCCAATCGTACGCAATAGCGGAGATCTGTTAATTGTATGTATTCCCTTTGCTATTAAAACTGTTTAAATAAGGAGTTTTCAGGAGTGATAATGCAGCACTTATTCACAAAGAAAGCAATTTGCTCAAGATAAATATAATTATTTATTTTATTTAAAGTTAGAAAGCTCGAAAGAGGAGTTTTGAATTTAGTTGAAAAGCACCCTATTTATCAATTTATATCTGTTGATGATTTTGAATATAATAATATCTCATTAAGTAAAAGATATTGCGATGGAATCTTTCAATTAACTGATAACTTTTCTTGATAGTATGATTCGAAATATATTTCTTTAAAAATAATTGTTCAAGTAGACTGTATAGCGGAAAACAGTTTTTCAATTTAATTACAGATTGTTGATACTAATACGGTAATTAATTTAAATGATAAAATATTTTTTCCCATAAAATAACTATTTTATAAAATAAATTATGAGCCTTAAAAACACATTCTCAAGAATTGTATTCATAAATTTTAATTATAATTATTTACCTTTCAAAAATACCGTAATATTTTTTCTTTCAATAATCATCAGAAAATAATCCCAATCTGTACAATCGAATTAAGAAACCATTTTACGCTATAATTCTGCTTTAATTAATTAATTCTACTTGCTTTAATTTTTTTTTAATTCAGACTGCACAAAAACATTCGTAAGTTTCTGACTTGGTGTCTGTTTTTTATTTTTGAGAGAGAATATAGTAAAACAAGTGTCTCTCAAACTGTGGGACGCGCCCCCCTGAGGGGGCGCGAGAGCATATTGAAAATAAAAGGTTTAAAAATATAATTTTTTGGAATGAAGTAAAACAAAATGCTCCAAGACATAATAAAAATTACACATTTATACTGATATAATTTATTTTTATCATCTGGTTACCATCAAAAATAAAAGATTCCACTTCAAACGCTCATTAGCTATCTTTGATCCTATAACCAAATAAAAAAAGACATAGTGTTTGCTTTACTGTAATCCTACGATAAGAGATTTTTTTATTACGTTTCTTTTAACCCCTAAAATACTAATTTTGATTATCATATATTTGACCTTCAAACCTTTTTCTTTTAGGAAAGTTGTAAATCATATTTTTCTGTTGCTTTTTTTTCCATGTGAATGAGTTTTATGATATATGGATAAGCATATTGAGCACTTTTAAGGATTATTTGACCAAGATATGAGTATTCTGAAACATATAATGCACAATGAAAAACGTTTTACACAATTATTTTTTAGAACATGCTACACTTTCCCCCATGAACAATTTTGTGGTTTTGATTGCTGTGTTGTACGACTTATTATGGTTTATAAATGTAAATGAGCAGAATACAAAAAAAATGGGCATCTGTGATCTCTATTGATGGAAGTTGAAACTGATCAAGCAATTGAAGAACCTGCTAAAATAATGCATATTAATCAAGGTAGCGAAAGTAAATATGAGAAAAGAAGAGAAAGTAAATTAATGAAAAGTAAATATGAGAACCACTGTAGTAAAACAAAAACGAATTTCTTACAATATAGGCAGACTTAGAGGAGTATTAAAGGCTTTGTTGTAATTACCAAATCGAAAATCAGCATAATACACGGGTATGATGGCAAATTTATGCTTTCATATACGTCAACTGCAGCAGTAATGCGTGCTATAAAACATGCAAACAACTCCAAAGAATATTCTCATCTGAAGTAAGTCAGCTCAAGTAAATATGTAACTCACATTACCAAAACACGCATTATTGGTGAAGTTGTTCACTATCTCGAACATCCACGGCTCGTCGTAAGCTTAGAATTCGACAGAAAATACGCAAAGGGGCTTTATCGCTTGATGTTTTTTAAGGAAAGAACCATAGTCACGGACAATACGCCCAGGTAGGGGACAAAAACTTGTTACAGAAGAGGTGATAACAAATGTTGCAACTGTAATCGTCAATGGATCATAGGAAACAACCTCTCATAGACGATGTGGAATGCTGCATGCACAGACGACATGTTGCGGTCAGCCATAGGAAATGTGCAAAGAATGCAAGAAGTAGTTTCTGGGAACGGTGGTACTTTTTTACTGTGGGAGAACGTTCCGCCAGGCAGGGGCGGCTCTAAGACCGGACAAACCGGGTCCCTGACCGGGCGGCAAAATTTAATGGCAGCATATGGACCGAATTTGAAAAAAAAAATTGTTACAAAAAATTTGATATATTTTATGAAATATTATTGAGTTTGAATTTGGATTCCACTTAACGTATTTCTTTATTTTGTACTCTGCATTTTTCATATCAGGTTTCTTTTGTGTTGAAACTTGAAGGGTTCGAAGTGAGAGTTTATGATAAATCAAGAAATTTGATATGTTGAGCTTTAACTTTCTCATCATCCATGAATGGGGTCACAATGGACATTCCTTTCACCATACTATGTCTGATGTTTGGAGGCGTAAAGGAGAATATTAGGTCCCTCCTGAAAAGTCAGGTTTTGGTCCCCAAGCTGGATCTTACAAAGGATTTCTGCTTAGTGTCAATCAGGCTTTGCCCCAGTGGCGTAACGTACACCCCCCGCATAGCGAGGGGACCCAGGGTTTTACGAGGGGGTCAAAGCTTGACTGTCGACAAGTACCTACCTTTTGTAAAATCCAACTTGAGGGCCCAAAACCTGACCTTGAAGGGGGGTTCCAAATGTTCTCCTTTTCGCCACTGCTTAGCACCCACCCCACCTCTGCAATGTGGGGATGTACAATATACCACTGCCGGTGTCAGCTATCCAAAAGAGGGCCTTGGTAATAAGAGTTTCTTATTGATAGAGAGCCACACAAGACATGTTTTATTTTAGTCTTGGGTGTAGTTTTACTGTAAGTTAAAATAAACGCCTGTGATCCCCACCATCAGAACTCTTTTTGGAACAAATTGGCTTGCTGAAATGGGCGATTACTTCTCTTACATTTTACTCTCTTGAAATAACAACATGTAATTACGTCTTTAATTTCTAACTATTATATATATATATATATATATATATTGTTATATTGTATTTATGTGAACAATGTATCTTTTTTAATCATAACTCTTTGCTTTGAAGAAAAGAGTGGCATTTTCCAATTTTGACCGGGGTGGCAAAACTGTTAGAGCCGGCCCAGCGCCAGGTAAGTGAAAGTAGAAAATAACAATTTACAGCTATTTTGTAAACGTTAGTATTTTCTTTTTCGTAACACATTTTGCATTGCACAGCGCCATAAATACACCTATTGGTGATTTTTGGAACTAATTTTTTTTTCACGGTATCTTACTTTTCACATTACCATTCATCTCTATACCATGTTTGGTGCTATTTCTGCTGTTAGATCGAACAACAAGATACTCTGAATAGAAAAAATAAACCTGTGTATAAGACATTCTTATTCCATCTCCATTCCTCACCTATATTCCTAACGACCTTGTCATGGTCAGGCTTGTTATTTAATTACAGCACCTTGTATACATAAATTAGTTCTTCGAGCATGGTATATACTTTTCTTTATCTTTTTACACATCTCTAAGAAAGTTATCGAGTACTTTTAATAGTTTCACGAATCTCAAATCTTACAGCCACTGTGGCTAAATGTTTTATAAACAACAAGTAATATTAATAAATATTAATAAGTGTGTTTTCTAAAAAAATGCTCTTATACAATAATTAATGTGAAATGTAATAATAATAAAAACTAATAGAGGGAGAAATAAAGTAATAGAAATAAAACAATAAGTGGTTAAAAACAGTAATGGAGTCATTTAAAAATTAAAAGCAGGAATAAAGACATTAAGAAAAAAATATTGAGACTCTTTTTATTCGATTTAATGAATATTTACAGATATGAAATGAATTTTTAATCAAACGGTAGAAAAAAAACTCATTTATCTAAAGTAAAAAAATTTTGTTACTTAAAAATGCAAATTAATTTATAAGTAAGTGCACTACTTTTTCACATAATATCAATTTATATGTGATTAAAAAATAACCAAGTAATGAAACCGAAAAGAACCCATATTTTTTATTATATGTAATAATACGGATAAAATAATTCGTTCTATAATGGAATTTAAAAATTTTAATATTAGTTTAAGAAAAACATATTCCACAATAAATTAAAATTACCAGACTGAATATTTTTATTTTTACTTTTTTAATTTTTTTTAAAATACAGAAAATAATAATTTAACTGCGTTCCATTTTATCCACACTAAATATTTTCTGAAATATGAGAACATAATGAGAAGTAACCGAAATGAAAATATAAGCAATATAGAGAATCTTGTTTCCTTTTTGCATTGCTGTTTTGCCATTGAATAAGATATTTGGGCATAATTCCGTAGTCTGAAAGGAATTTCCTTTTAAGTGCTTCAAACTCATAGCTTCTATAAAAGAAACTCAATCGATTTCATAATGACATAATACATCCCAGCACCCTCAAGCCTTTCATTCTAAGAAAGAATGATGCGTAGAAGGCATTTCTTAAATTGATGCAAACCATTTATTGGCTGCGGAAGTGTATTATTAGTAGTTAACAAGGAGCACGATAAATTTTTCTAGCAGAAAAAATTTATTTAAAAAAGAATGGGCGCGGGGCGGGGGGGGTGTGACGGGGTCGCTAAATCCCGGAAAAAAGTTCGTTATAGGGAAAATTCATTATATAGAGGTTCATCTTTTAATATACTTCATTAACCGCACAAAACAAATTTTAAATTCATGAACACTGTATGTTAAAAAAAATATTATTCACATCTTTATTTTAAATTAATATATGTTTAATTTATATATCTTACCCATCAAAAAAGAAAGCAAGCAAGGAAAACAAGAAAAAAGAATGTCGAAGAATTCACTGTATTTTCAATATTAAGAAAATAATTTTATATTAAAATTAATGAATTTTAAGGACATTTGATAGAGCTTAAAGCATACAAGTAATATTAAACATACATTATTTTATAGTTAGGACACGGGACCACTGAGGGTGAAAGAGGATATCGAAGATGTTTCTAGTAAACTGGGCAATGGTGATTAAAGGCTGCACTTTTTGGATGAAACGTCCAGAACTATTGCTCTCGGCGTGTTAGGATCTAATAAAACCAGTTCAAGATTTATGACCACCATAAAACGCGTTAAAGAGAGAATACCTTGAAATTGTTTCAGAAATACTTTAAAAAAAGGGAGAACAAAAATTGAATCACAAAAGAAAAAGTTCGTTATATAGAAAATGCACTTCGCTATAGAGAGATTATTTTACGAAGAAAATCCTGAAATGTTCAAGGCTCCAGGAAAAAGTTCGCTGTACAGAAAAATTCGCAATATAGAGGTTTGTTATATAGAGGTTCGACTGTATTTAAATAAATATTATTATCATCATAAAACAAAGAATGTTGGTTCATCAGTAGACATATTTTTCAAATCAGAATATAAAAATTTTGAATATTGGAGCTAAGAACATGAGACATATTAAAAGAAAAAGAACTATTATGTTTCCTAAAGCTATCACTGACTTAGGACAATGGTATAGGGTTAAACGCACTTAATTATCATGAAGAAAAAGAATGATGGATTAAGAGTAAATATATCCTACAAATCAGACGAAGATAAAATTCAGAACATTAATATCAAGAACACAGTCTGCTAAAAAAAGTCAATGGACCAAAAATCAAAACTGTAATATTTTTTAAAGTTGTCACTGATTTAGAGCAATGGGATAGGGTTAAGGGTGTTCATTATCATAAAGAAAAATATTGATGGATTAGTCGCAAATATACCCAAAATATACCCTATATACCCTACTTTCATTGGTTGCAAATATACCAGGAGATAATATTCTGAGTGAGTGAGAGTGTGAGTGTTTAGTATCGTCATCCTATGAATTAACACAGGGACTATTGGCGATGGACCTCATAATTTTGAACTTCGTCAAATGTCGAGGGGATGGCAACCTCTTTCAAAATTGCCATATCACGACACATTTAATGTGCATCAGCCCCTCTACACGGCGGATATTCAGTGGCACTAGGGATTTAACCCATATCTCACAGGCCACGAGTTCGTGACCACAACCACAAGCTACCACGGCTACAATATAATTCTGAATATTAGAATGAAGAACACGAAACATGTTAAAAGAAAAAGTCAATGGACTAAATACAAAGCTATTATGTTTTTTCAAAACTCTCACTCACTTTTAAGCCTGTTATATATACATAGAGTTTGAAAAATGTTTATAGTGGATTTACATTTTCTCTCCAAAACTGAAATAAGTCTGAGTTTGTTTTCTTAATAAAAAAAAGAACCAAATTAAAATTTAACTTAAATTTTTCATGTGTCAAATTGTCAAGAAGATGACACGTACGCATTTTATTTATATTACTTGATCAATGTGAAATTCTTTTTTTTCTTTTACTACATTCGTTTCCATGGTACTGTGTGTATTGTGTGGAATAGTTAGATTTAATACTTTCATCCATGACAACTTAACATTTTTCAACTTTAATACTGCATGTAAATATTATATTAGGAGAAAAATTTCTGATAAGAATAAAGATGGTATATTTTTAGGTTCTCTTTTTATACGCAGCATACAAAAGGGGTATTTTAAATATCGATTCCCGCTAAAATGCATGAATTAGTTATTAATAATCCTTAAACTCAGACGCATTCGGGTTCACGGGTTCTCCTTTCTTAATAATAAAAGAAGTTACATGGTTCATAATGCATACTTGGGATTAGAGGGTAATTGATTAGGCTTTTATTCTAAGAAAAAGAAAGAACTTAAATTCTATTTCCATCATGAACAATACAAAAGAATCTCTAATTACTACACTTTAAGAAACAGGATCAACTCTTTTGTTTCAATTGTAGTGTTGAAAAGGGAGAAAACACAATACTTACGAGGTTCTTCATATCAACGTTATGATATAAGTGTGGGAAAAAAAACACAAAAAAGCGCCCTCTAGGGATATTTCCACTTTTTTAATTATTTATACATTCATATTTTTTTCTGCACAATTTAGATTACAATGAGTGTAAAAAAAATGCTGCCTCATAAATGAAGGGAGTTAGGGAGTTACTGAGATGAAAAATGTAATGGGTTTTAAACACTTGAAAGCGAATTGCTGTTGGGTTTAAAAACTATGCCACAAACTCTCATTCACTGACTTAAAAGTAACAATGTGAAAATAAAAGGAATGTTTTTCCCCCCTTCTCTTTTCTTGATGAGCTTTAGCTCATTTATTTAAGTATTATTTTATTTTATACTCTTTTTTTTTTGTATGAAACCTTTTATGCGAAAACTAAAAATCTAATTATTTAACCAATTACATCGAAAGGTTAAGTTCGAAAAAAAAAAAAAAACTTTTAACGAAATCTAAGAAAATTATTCTGGATAATATTTTTAAGACAAATAGTATGATTCTTTATTTTAACTTGTTTTGTGTTTATTATTTACTTTGGAATTAATACACTTGTACGTAATACTTCCAATTTAGTAATTTATTTAGTTCTGTTCATTATATTTTGAATTTTATGCAAAAAAATAAAGATTTTACTTAAATGAAAGAATTTCCTTAAGCAATGCTTCTTTGGTTGTGGTAGCCGACTGGTCATAGTCCTTAAGTCGTGGCCGGTTTGTTCCGGTGGAGTCATTAGTAGAGGAGCTGATGGAGGTTCACTTTGTCGAGATTCATGACGTTGTCGAAGTGTGGAAGTTTGGTGAGTGCGTGCCAGCAAAAAAGGCGTCCTCGTTACATGACTATGGTTCAAAATTATTAGGTCCCTCACCAACAGCTCTAGTTGTTGTAGTTGTTTGCGTGTTCTTCCCGGAAGGGAAGGAATGAATGTTGCCAGGGCCTGTGAGACAGGTTGGACTTCTTTACGATAGATGGCGACACAACCTATCTCCACCTCCACAATTTAGGCATGGAACTGGAGTGGAAGGGAATATTCTCCAGCCCCCAGTACTCGTGGTTTCAGCTGCGACCACCCACAAGACTTTCGGAAACACTGCTTTAACCAGCACGTACTCAGTGTGTACTCGGAGGGTATTTGGTGGCATTGGGCATCGAACCCAGGCCTTTCGGTCAGGAATCCGATGCTCTAACCACTAGGCTACCCACGGACTTAATAGCTCTAGTGTAGTTTCAAAGTGCGGCTTTAATGAACAAACTTTAATTTTATTCTCTCAGTGGCAATTTTGCTCCTGTTAACAGATATCTTTAAGAAAATAGGGAAAAATAATTATAGCATTAATTTCTTATTTATGCTTACTGAAGAAAAGTCTATCAATTGCGAGAACAACAGAAGCCCAGTGGTTCTGATTATGATATTCGTAATGGACTGTATTACTAGTTGGGCAAAGGATTCTAATCAGGATTACACAATAGACGTCATGGAGAATAAGAAAATTGTACATTTAATTCCACTTAATCTTTAAATTCCAAGGAGCATAAAATTAATCCTTCAGAAATATTAATT
The DNA here is from genome assembly GCA_019973955.1 of Trichonephila inaurata madagascariensis. Taxonomy (NCBI): domain Eukaryota; kingdom Metazoa; phylum Arthropoda; class Arachnida; order Araneae; family Nephilidae; genus Trichonephila; species Trichonephila inaurata. The sequence goes on from BMAV01000281.1 coordinate 353,740, forward strand.
CAATAGAATGTATCCCATCCTGTTGTGTGTGTTCTTAATGCCCATGTAAACCATAGTAATATAAAGTGTACTGTGTGAAATATATAATCATACTTTGTTTTACAGTTAACCTATTATTACTCTTTAATAAATTAAAATGCAATAATAAATAAGGCAAATCAAGTAAGACATTTTTCGATTTATTGCTAATGACTCTTTGTATGTAAGTTAAGTTTAGTTTCCACATCAGTGAATCATTACAAAATTGTGGGAAAAAATAATTATACAAGCTTTGTAATTATATTTAGCAAAATAAACATATTAGATTCTACGCAACTTTTAGAAAAAAATAAATACTGTGACTTTTAAACATATTTATCTCCCATGTGACTTTGGAAGAAAAAAAAATTTTAACGAAATCACAAAGTATATAAATTCGCAATAATAAATAATCTTTCATTACTTCTTATATTCAACATCTAGCCTAACTTCGTCTTCGATTCATATTCAACAGTTTCAATAAATTTATTTTCCTTTAAACTAATACAGAATAAATATTTTATACATGATACATTTACTCAAAAACTATTCCTTAACTATATTAACTCGCTCGGGAATATGAATATTTCAGCATAAAGGAACAGAGTAGTGAAAAATATCTGACACGACTCCTAAAACCAAATGTTTCGGGGATTTATATGAAAAATAAAACTTACATCAAAATATTAGTTATTCATTGCTTTGATATTTGAAAAATGGTATCGTTCATCTTGTGCTTCAATGAAAGAGATTTCTCAATTTTACTTCAGTTTCCTTTCCTTAATAATTTTTAGAAAATAATCTTCCGTAAAAAGCGTTATTTTTCTGTATCAATGACACACACATTTCTTTTTTTTTTAAATAACCATTCCCCATATTTTAGTAATGGTATTTGATATCAGTTGATGATATGTAAAACTATTATAAATGAAACATAAATCCAGATTATTTATTCCTCGGAATAAATAGCAATTAAATAAATAAATCTTTTATGAAAAACTTTTGTTTGGATTCTTGTTTTTTTAAAAAAAGATTAAAAAATTAGTTAAAAATATTTAATACTTTCAAATATCATTTTTTTTTCGTCCATCTTTCTCTCAGCAAAGTTCGTTATCAAGGGAAAAATTATGTATTTTCTGACTAGATGTCATACCTAAAATTCAAGTTTCCTAAGATTTTATAAACTGTTTCCTTTTTAAATAGCAATTCATGCGTATAGGAAACTATTAAAATTTATTTATTTTTTTATTTTGATGTTCGAATTTTACAGCAGTATTTGAATTGTTTTGGTAGATTGGCTTGACACACCGCAGCTACATGGTTTCTGGGCTTTGACCTATTTATTAAATTTATTACATTAAGCTCCGTTTGGCATTTATTTTAATTACCTATTCCATACATACCTTAAACTAATACAATTAATTTAACAGAACTCTTTCAACGGTAAACATAGTTTAAATATCGACGATTTTGAGTTATATTGAAAACTTTTCAAGCTTTAGAAGAGGGCATGAAGTTTTCTTGATTCTACTGTTAGTCTTTAAAACATACATTGACAGATAATTTACACTCATGTCCAACTTTAAGGTCAAAAACATAAAATTAGTGCAGATGAACTTTTTAATGTGTAGCCACGAACTTTGACACAGAGATATATTACAATATCAGAAAAAATATAGCAACAAAATAATATGGAAAAAGATTTAATTGTGAATTAAGATACATGTTATATCAAAAAGTGCGAAATCATGAATCAGAGATAAATCATTTCCTCCGAGAAACGTCTGTCTAAAATGGTGTGGGAACACTGTGAGTGAGTGAATATTAACATCGCACTGTTCAGCTACACGAAGGCTTTTGGCGACGGACCTCGTCATTTTGGACTATGGTCAAGTGACGATGACAACACTTGAACTGACACTCTCTCTCCTAACTATCACACCACACCAATGGGAGGACGTTTGAGCTCTCGACAGATTTAATGTGCATCGCTCCTCTTCATGGCGGGTATTTAGTGGTACTGGGCTCGAACTCGTGAAACTTCAGCCACGATCCGATACCTTGACCACTCGGTTACCGCGTCCACCGACTGTCGAGGAAGTACACCCAACTCTTTTTTTTCTTTTCTTTTACACGATGTTGAAATAACACGGTTCACCAATATACATTTTTACACAATTTTTTCTTCTAGCACAAATTCCCCTCCTAATTTTTTTTAAATTCTTCTTTTGACAGTATAATTAGAAGATAGTTAGCTTACGCTCACACATGTGTAAGTTACTTGGTCTACTTCATGGTACTGGGCTCGAACTAATGACATGCCTGCCATGATCCGATACCTCGACCACTGGGCTACCACAGCCCCGTGAGCACTGTGAACTACTATACGAGCCTCGCAATGAGATTCCATGCTGTTTATGAGGGTGTCAACAAGTATTTGTGGCAAGAAAGACCATGTTTGCAAAAACTTTTACTTTTATTTCCTGGGGGCGTAAGCGCCAGTCTCTGAAAGACAACTGCAGACTGCCTGGAAAATCTTCTTCCAGACACAACAACAAGGTCACGAGCAAATCGACGAGACGTTGTCCGCGTGTACTTAATGCCAAGTAGCGATCCTGTGCAGAAGTTGATGCTCTGTGGTTACCTTGGCCGACCTACATGGTGACAATACCACTTGTTTGGAATTAAATCCATAAACGGGAGACCATCTCCGCTTGAGACTACCCAGCTTCAAGCCTGTCAACGGCTCTTCATCTCAAGGGATAATCTAACCTATTATGAGAAGTCATTCTCACTGCAAACAGACTAACTTATTTGCTTTAAGGTATCCGACTACGTTCGGAACCATGATTTTAAAAAAGCGCATGATGGATAATTTTCATGATATTTAGTGTCACTTAGATTAGAATAGATGTATAAAATTGTTTTCAGAACATTTTGACAAAAAAAATTATTTAAATACAATATTTCGGCAAAAAATTAACTTAGAATAACCTTTTTTCAAAACGTTCTCTTTTTGTAGAAAATGCATTTATAATAATATTTTGTATGTATGTGTGTGTGTGTGTGTGCGCTTAGATAAAGTAAAGACTTCTCCAGAGAATCTGAACTAGGAGTTTTGAAAAATTCGCATTATTTTCAGAGTTACCACCGACTGAAATAATTATCAGCGTTTTTTCTTAAAATTTCTCCCCTCTTTTGTCGTAAAATATGGATAAATCCTCTTCTAAGTTATATGTTTTAAAAATTCTATTTCAACCTCTGTACAGAGGTTTGAGCTATACACATGCAAAATATTATTATAATAGAAGCATTTTTCATAAAAGGAGAATGTTTTAAAAATGGGTCATTCTATGTTCATTTTTGGCAAAATATTGTACATAAATAATTTTTTATTGTAATAATATTCTTAAAACAATTTTATATATGTTTTCTAATCTAAGTGACACTAAATATTATAAATATTATCCATTTATACACTTTTGCAAAATACTGGTTCCGAGCGTAGTCGGATACCTTAATGCAATATTCACAAAACTGGAGGCGAATTTCTCATGTGCTCGAAGGTCTCAATCCACTAGTTCTGCAAAAATTAACGCTAAACAACATCTTTTTCTAAACTGAAGATTGATATTGTTTTACTCGTTCTTGAAAATATATAAAATTCAAAAAATCTATCAGTTTTACTGTTAAGGTATTCGAACACGCTTAGGGTACTTTTCTAATAAATAGCATGCTAAGACATTATAAATGCCTTTTTTAGGAATAAATATCAATAAATACTAATATTTAACGAACAATATTTGAAAAACATTTTTTAAATTTTAACAAAAATCACAATTACAAGTTAAATTTTTTAAAAACTTCAAAGTGATTAAAGAAGAAATTAATAAATTTATATCAATAAAAGTATTACTAAAATAAATTAGATACATTTATCTAGACAATGTACTAAAATTTTAATGTTTCAATCAAATTTAAAAACTTTAGAGCTGATCGAGGAAGTATAATAAGAAATGTGACATTTTTTTTATGAGACCATTCTTTAATTAATAGACCCTAATTGAAAAAATATTCATATAATAAAAAATATTTTAATTCATTCACTAGAAAAGAGTATAAATATCAGGATCAAAAAGTTTTATATAAATACATTCATAATATTTTGAGTTATCCAATTTGCCATGATGGATTCTGAACAATTTAAATATCCGCTTCTCGTAGATTAAAGGCCGACTTCCGCGGTTTTTCTAAATTTATAAAATTCAATGTAACTTGGCTTCTTGGTAACATAAAAATAAAACAAAGTATGTTTTGTAATGCTAAAAGATATAACTCTGTTTAATAAAGTAAAAAACAAAAAATATGTTTTGATCGAATTTGGTCATTTCAACGTATTAGGATATCTTAAAATTATGACGAAAAACATGTTTGTGACCTTAATTTTGAACATGGGTATATTCTGATAATAGATAATTTCAAATAAGTATTTTAGCAATTTAAGAATCGGAAAAAAATGTACTATTATATACTTGAAATTTTACAATATTCCTGTTTAAGAGATACGAAACATCGTGTGTAAAATGTGAAAAATCTAAAATAAAAATACTTTGAAAACCCGGAATAAATTTTCTTCATTGATATCTTTTTCAAAGAAACCGCTATCATTTGCCTAATCTGTTAAAAGTCTCTCAGAAAGCTGATGCATGTGACGCACTAAAAAGCATTAACGTGCCTTAAAAATGTGAAAAAGCATTTTTTCCCTGACTGTTGAAGCTTACACATTTAAGCTGTCTAACCGGATACCCCCTCAAAAATTAATTTGTCATTAATGAGGTCCTTTAGAGTCTTAAAGAAAGGCTTTGTTCACAACTTTGTCGTATAAATTGAATAATTAGAGAACAGCTCACATGGTAAAAAAAAAGAAAATCATTTTCTCGAATCTAAATAAGAAAGAATTTTTCTGTCTTAACTTCGAAATAAAAACAAGCAGGCAACTTTTGGAGAAAATATCCGGGAAAACCAAAGAAGAATAAAAATAAAACCTAAGTTTTGACTTTATCATATTAGGGGGATTATTTGGTGAATATTAGAGGCATATTCACAAGATAATATTGTTAATGTTTAATACCTTCCTAATTACAGAATATATGTATTTAGTAAATAATTAGTACTATCAACTGCTCTAAAAAAGATGTATTTTATACATTTTTTTAAAAAAAAATTTTGTTTTTTACATTTTTTTATTAAGGGTTATTCAAAAATGATTTTTAAACAACAAGTGTTTAGACTGTTCTGTCTATTTGTAAAGAAAAAACATAATTTTTTTCCCTTTTTAACTAAGAACCGCCTTGATGTAAAGGCATATTTTTCTAACGCGCGCGCGATTTTATTTTTATATTAAATCCTATACGCTAATTTACTTTTTAAAATAGTTTCCACCAATACTAAGGCACTTAATAAACAATAAAGCCAGCTTCTGAATTACATTCTCATAAAAAAGTTCCGCCTAATCTGTCGATAAAGCCATCTTGAACGCTTCCTACTAGACATCCTCTTCGTTGTATTGGTCACCATTTGTCATCTTTAAGAAGAAGAATAAACGATAATTCGTAAGTGTTAGATCAGGGCTGTATGGTGAACGATCACGTTTTCTCCAACCTTATGATATCAAGATATTTTGGATTCAACAAGACACATGTGAACCAGCACTTTTATTTGATAAATGAATTCCTCTACTAAGCATGGCATACCATTTGTTTTAAAATGCTGTATTAAGTTTCATTAATGATGCTGAACAGCTCTATAAGCTATCCTAGAAGCACATACGACAACCGTGAAGAAATGTTCTTTCCCCTTTTCTTATGCTGCAATAGTATAGGAAAAAGTGAACGCTAGTGAGCGGAGTAATTCATGGAAATTAAAGTTAACTTAATGTGTTTTTCCTTTTCTTACAACTTCTACTGTGTAAAATAAAAGTATAAATACTCTATTTTCTTTTTCCAACAACATTACTACAGAAAAATTTATTTTTACACTTTTACTTGTAAAGTGATGATTCCTCTTTTCCTTTAATAAATATTTTGCACTGCAAAAACTCCATTTAATTTGCTTCTCCACAACACCTCGACTAATTCCCATTGCTAGTATCTTCTCTCAAACAAAAGGACTGGGAATTAGCTTTTAATTTTATTATTCAACGACACTCGCCGAGAGAGGGATTGCTTAAATTCCTAAAACTTTAAGTGGTTGATATTTCTATGGCTTTTTTCCCTCTCCCACCATTGCCTTTTGTCATCATTACCCACTCCTTGGCACTCGAAGATGATGACAAAACCGCTCACATCGGCTGAAAGGGGATTTTTTTCAATCTGTGTGGAACTATGTGAAGCTCCTATCTGCTTTGATGAAAGCAAATTTAGAGATTCATTTTACTTAGTGATTGTTTATGGAACACTCAGTCGTGATTTGCAACTTCATTTAAACTCCACGAAAGCGTATTCATTTTTTTTTTTTTTTTTTTTTTTTTTTTTTTTTTTTTGTATCCCGAGTATTCTTCTTCTTGTAGTGTAGTTTCCTTCTTAATGAAAACTGCCGACTTTGTTTTAGAGTTCGCGAACGTCACGGAATTTAGGTAATTAGCAAGAAAAGGAACACATTTACACTTTTATCTTCTTATTTAAAAGTATTTATGAGAATGTTTCTGCTGCATTAAAGTTTATTAAAATTGTAAATAGAAAAAGAATGCCTTGGAGAAAATCTTTAAGTGTTTTTTTCCAGAGAAATTTACGAAAATTAGCTGTTTGGATTTAGAAGCATGGCTCCAGAATCAAAAGGTTGACGAACTGAAAAATTAATTAAAATGCGTTTTTGATTTTTAAATATGCCAACAATAATAAAACAGATTAATTTCTGTTTGTATAATATTAAAACACAGCTATGTAATAAACTATTAAAGTAGGATTTAAACTATTGAAGTAGTTAAAGTAGGATAAATTTGAATCTCTAATCCATCAACACAGAAAATGTTCTTCAATTGTTTTAGAATCATTTTATCCTGTATAAGATAATTTTTAAATGCATTCTGGCTTATACTGCACCGATTATCCTTCTTAATATTTTTTTTTAGTATAAGAAAAATATTACATAATATTTAATGAAATCGAATAATGTAAATACTGTATAATAGTTCATAGTCAAGAAACAATAGAGTTAAATATCTTAAGATCATAAACCTTTCTCACACACAACGCGCTCAAAACTATTACAATTTCATTTTTTAATGAAAATTTTCATTTATGATTTGTAGACGTGTTATGAACAATACCTACTGTAAGAATTATGTGTGAAACTCAGGTATTTAATAAAAGGTAGCAATGGGAAATTTCCTATAAAAATACTTTTTAGATAGTCTGACGAAGCCGATCTCTTCCCCTAATTGCTAAGAGGGGATCGACCGACGTGGGAAAAATTCCAAACATTTCCCTAATTGCTAAGAAGGAATTTCGTAACTGGGTGGTCAAAGATTTGGACCCTTTTTCACAGGCTGCACGGACCATCAAAAAGAGATGCTGTAACATTGTGCTTTCATTCTCCCGATTTGGTGACGACAGCGCGTCTGAAAACTTACAATGTGCACCGAGCCATCGGCGCCCTTTGGGCTGAAGATCAAATGGGCTGAGGCCGACAGGGGCGGCAGAAGAACAAGAGATCAAGGAAGCCGAGACCGA
>BMAV01000281.1:361887-375777 GCA_019973955.1 Trichonephila inaurata madagascariensis
AGTGGTTGATATTTCTATGGCTTTTTTCCCTCTCCCACCATTGCCTTTTGTCATCATTACCCACTCCTTGGCACTCGAAGATGATGACAAAACCGCTCACATCGGCTGAAAGGGGATTTTTTTCAATCTGTGTGGAACTATGTGAAGCTCCTATCTGCTTTGATGAAAGCAAATTTAGAGATTCATTTTACTTAGTGATTGTTTATGGAACACTCAGTCGTGTGTGATTTGCAACTTCATTTAAACTCCACGAAAGCGTATTCATTTGTAGCAATTACCCAGTTCTTTTAATTTTTGTGATGTTTCCCGAGTATTCTTCTTCTTGTAGTGTAGTTTCCTTCTTAATGAAAACTGCCGACTTTGTTTTAGAGTTCGCGAACGTCACGGAATTTAGGCAATTAGCAAGAAAAGGAACACATTTACACTTTTATCTTCTTATTTAAAAGTATTTATGAGAATGTTTCTGCTGCATTAAAGTTTATTAAAATTGTAAATAGAAAAAGAATGCCTTGGAGAAAATCTTTAAGTGTTTTTTTCCAGAGAAATTTACGAAAATTAGCTGTTTGGATTTAGAAGCATGGCTCCAGAATCAAAAGGTTGACGAACTGAAAAATTAATTAAAATGCGTTTTTGATTTTTAAATATGCCAACAATAATAAAACAGATTAATTTCTGTTTGTATAATATTAAACCACAGCTATGTAATAAACTATTAAAGTAGGATTTAAACTATTGAAGTAGTTAAAGTAGGATAAATTTGAATCTCTAATCCATCAACACAGAAAATGTTCTTCAATTGTTTTAGAATCATTTTATCCTGTATAAGATAATTTTTAAATGCATTCTGGCTTATACTGCACCGATTATCCTTCTTAATATTTTTTTTTAGTATAAGAAAAATATTACATAATATTTAATGAAATCGAATAATGTAAATACTGTATAATAGTTCATAGTCAAGAAACAATAGAGTTAAATATCTTAAGATCATAAACCTTTCTCACACACAACGCGCTCAAAACTATTACAATTTCATTTTTTAATGAAAATTTTCATTTATGATTTGTAGACGTGTTATGAACAATACCTACTGTAAGAATTATGTGTGAAACTCAGGTATTTAATAAAAGGTAGCAATGGGAAATTTCCTATAAAAATACTTTTTAGATAGTCTGACGAAGCCGATCTCTTCCCCTAATTGCTAAGAGGGGATCGACCGACGTGGGAAAAATTCCAAACATTTCCCTAATTGCTAAGAAGGAATTTCGTAACTGGGTGGTCAAAGATTTGGACCCTTTTTCACAGGCTGCACGGACCATCAAAAAGAGATGCTGTAACATTGTGCTTTCATTCTCCCGATTTGGTGACGACAGCGCGTCTGAAAACTTACAATGTGCACCGAGCCATCGGCGCCCTTTGGGCTGAAGATCAAATGGGCTGAGGCCGACAGGGGCGGCAGAAGAACAAGAGATCAAGGAAGCCGAGACCGACAGGGGCGGCAAAAGAACAAGACATCACAGAAAGATGATTAGGCGAGAGATGGTTAGAGAGAGAGAGGGATATAAGGAGAGCGAGAGAGTCCGAAAAGAGACTGGATTTTGAGGGAGCCGTTGAGGTCCCTTCAGCGATAGAGGAAAACGATAGTGAGTCCGCGAAGTACGGTGGATTCCGAACTGGGGAGATCCGGGAAGGTCTGAGTCCCGATCAACGATAGGAAAGCGATACTAAATCCGCGAATTAAGGCGGATTCTGAACCATAGAAATTTTACGTGAGGGAACCGATTTGTAGGCCCCTCCCGCTAAAGACTTGTGTGATACAGTTATACCTTAGTACGTGAAGTAAGGCGGATTTTGGAACCGTGGAAATTGCAAAGGAGCAACTGCACAGCGGATTTAGAGTCAGCGAACTCCTCCAGACTCGGTGTGGAATTACCGAGAGTGAATGTATAGGACTTTTCTCTAGCGTGTTAATTTACATCATTATTTTATGCGAGAGAGATGAGACATTGCAGCTAAAGAGAATCGAAATTTGTGGACCCTTTTGCTAATTAATTGTGATAGAATATTTTTTGATGATTTTCTTACTGAGAAATAAATAGTTTATCCCAGAGCTGTGTGAAGTCATTACAATAGATTCATGGCAATAAGCTTATTAGGCTTGAAATTAAATACAACTTTTTGTAATATCTCAGACAGTATAAGAGGAAACTAACCATTTATCAGTTTGTTTCTATGTTCGAGAAAAATATTAATAAACAAAAACGAATTTCAAAGTATTATATTGCAATGTGAAGAAAATGATGTATTCATCAAGTTCTGCCGCTAAAAATATTGCAATAATATCATCTTGACTTTTTTAAATTAATTTCAACAACTAAAAACGTATCACAATCAATATATATTAAATGTTTTTATTGTCTAAGATAATACATTTTATAAATAGATCATAGTGTTTAATGTTTAGTAATAAAAATTAAAATTAACTAACCGTAATATCAAATATTTCTTAAATTAATATTTTCCCGTCAAAATATTAAAGTTTTGTTCAGGAATGATGATTCTTTTTGTAATATCATGTGCATTGTACTCCTTTTCTATGACAAACCAATAATTTAAGGATTTTCATCTAACATACGAGAATAAGGTATTTACGTATTACACAGTAAATTAATTTTGTCAAATAAAAAGATGTCGCCAAACCAAAAGACGTTGCCAAACTTTGTCATGTCATCTTATTAGTGCTGTCTTTCAACATTCAGTTTTCCACTGTTGGCAGCATATTGCAGCAACTGGCGACGTCTTTTGATTTGGCGAAATTGGTCGATGGTATTATACGTAAATACCGATGATAATAATAATAATAAATACTAATAATCGTAATCTGACCCAAAAAGGATTTTAAAAAAACTTACAATTGACAATGAGTTCTTTCTCTTCAGATCTCTCTCCCCAACCGGCAGCATTCTCGCCTTCGCACGAGTAGATGCCCGAAGAGTTCCGAGTCACTCCGACCCACACGATCTCTCTCTCGGTGGTTTCGTGCAGAAGTTCGTCCTCCTTGAACCATCGCACCCGAAGAAGATTTTGGGGATTTCCTTCGATGATGTCGCAGAACAAGGAGATACTATTGCCTTCTTTCACGTCTTCAGGCGAGATGGTGGCTTCAACTCTTGGTGGAACTTTAAGAAAGATAATATTTTTATTAACCATGTAATAAAATAGTATATGAATAATAATAATTTATACACATGCATTTAATTTACGTGGTACCTAACATGCGTTTAAAATGTAGCAACAGTTCGTAATAGAGTTCATAAGACAATAAAAATAACACATATGTAAGCAATAAAATTTTTTTTGTTTAGTGTTAATCACCAGAAGAATTCATGAACAAATGAAAATCACATATAAATAAGTTAACAATGAGCATCAGTGTTGTATTATATTCTGTAAATAGCTCATCAGCCAACAAAAACCAAGCACGCATATATTATATAATTAAAAATTATGCTTGGTGTTTTGCAAGGACCAGCAGTAGAATTCAATAAAAGAAGAAAATCTCACGCAGATAGGTAACTATATATAATGAAAACCTATGTTCAAAAATTTTATGATGTTCTATAGCTAGCTCATTAATGAATGAAAATCATGCATATATATGTAGGCAATAAAAACTAAAGACGTCGGCAAATGTATAAAGAACCTTTTAAAAATTTTCGGTTATAAATCTGCTTACAGAATAAATGTTTATTCGATTTTTTGTCAACCCGAAAAAAGGATATAAATAATGAAAGGTCAACCTATTTTAGTAAACCAGCATGGTAATCAAGAGCATGGTCACTTTAAGTTTTATTATGATAAACACAAATCTCAAAATATTTTTCAGTGTGGTCTTAAAGTTATCCATAATAAAGGAAAAAACTGAATTATACAGAAAATTGCATTTAACTTTTTTAATTAGTATGTTTTTTGTTTGATAGTTATATTATTTGTATATCTAGTTTGATCGCTCCCATTAAAAAGTATAACTAATGATTATATATATATATCTATAATTCCCAGTATAAAATTTTATTTTTAATAGCTCTTGATTTATTTATGGTCCAGTTCTTCAGGACAACCGTTTAATTATTTTAATTAGTTACTCGCTTAACGAGGACTTCTGGATCTATATATATATATATATATATATATATATAAACCTTTACTATTAACCCTAACTTACTAAAACCTAACCCTTAAGATTTATAAACACAGGAATACAGCCAAAATAGTGCCGTCAATTTTTCTTGTCATATTTCACAAGAATGCAATGTCACTATTACTAGGGTAGTTATTATGAATGAATACTACAGTTCCAAAATGACAAGGTAAGGGGAACAAGGAGAATGATTTTCACAAGGGCTCCACACTGCGTTCCAAAACCCCTTTCCAAATATACAAGTGTATATTAAATCCAAGACTTAAAAATCTTGTTTTAAAATTGACATCTTTGCCAGTAAATGAAACCTCTAACAATTTGATTCAACAGTGAAATTGTCGTTTTAGCTAGTGAAGCGATCCGAAGAGGAAACCCAATTTCAGCTTTAGAGGGCACTTAAACTTTAGAAACTTTAATTTATAAGCAGAAGTAATTCATTTGTAAGATTAAAATAAAAGTAAATTAGATGTATCACACACACACACATTATAATACTTGTAAACAAGTCGCAATTTTTAAAGATCACTTGAGTAAAAGTTTTAAAAACAACATTTTAAATTTGAAAGATAATCTTTTTTCAGTTAAGTTAAAATTTCATTTTTCTAAATGAAGGATTTGAAAACAAACAGTAGCACTTTTAAAAAAGATTCATAGTTTTAAATTGCTTGGAAACATCAATTTTATCTATATTTCTTTTTACACACAATAATAAAAATAACTAAAACTATAAATGTAGTACATTTCGAAACTAATCCTAGCTAGGGATTGCAATACCGGTATACCGTGATACCGAATACCGGTATTTTGAGCCATTTGTACAATTTTGTAATACCGGTATTCACAAGTTTAAATACCGGTTTTTCGGTATTTACTAGAAATAATTTAAAATTGTCTCCATTATATGTTCAGGGATCGCTAACATAGCAAAATAATATACGTGTTCGTTTATGTGTCTCCCTAACCGGCAAAATTAATTAGATTGGGGATATAAAGTTCCACTGTACAATCAAGAGAAGTGATAAAAATGAGAATCATCCAAGGGGTGGGCCAAACTATCCTATTAAAGCTGAAAGCGATATTGCACAAGCGCAGGATTCGTAGTCTGATATTCATATCTGTGGAAACAAGGTTGTGGTTGTGAACAAAGTGTGTAATATTTCGATATATTTTACATTGTTGAGTTTGTTATTCACATTGTATTTGCATATCATATATTAGGGTTCAAAATATTTTTCATATTCATTATATATACACATATGTAAATAATAACGCATAATAATGAATAAGAATAACTTTGAAGAACAAAAAATCATTTGATAATACGTCAGTTTGGTTTCATTATTCATATGAGGAAAAGAATATGGTCGCACAGTGTAAATAAGATGTTTTTTTTCCTTTTTGTGATTCTTTATATACTGTTATAATTTATGAGTTACAAATTATTTTTGTGATATTTACACTCTCTAATAAAGCAACTGGTAAATAAAACAAAAAAAACACCTGTTTTCTTTCTTTTTCTAAAATTTCTACTACCAGTATTAAAACCGGTATCAAGATCTAGAAATACCGAATACCGGTATTGGATTTTTGGTCCGGTATTGCAATCCCTAATCTTAGAGTGTATAAAGTTAATTTTAAAAAGACTAACTTTGATAAATATTTTATCATTTTCGCTATAAAGATCTATTTTTAATTCCTTTCATTGCAAATTAAGTATTACTTTAATAGGGATGTATTAAATTAATTAAATATAAATGAAAACTTTTTTATGTGTTTACAAATAAAATTTCTGAAAAATTTCCACAATCAAGGCATTTCTATTTACATTTAACATTTAAATTTTTTTACTCTTAAATTAAATTTCGATGAAAATAATTAAATCACGTATTTGCAAAAGAAATTTATTGATAAAATCTCTAAATTATTTGTGTTAAACATCATTGCTCTAGGATAACCAAAACAAATTATCAATTATTATTTATTTTATCCCAAACAATTACATATTTTCATCATCCCCCTCAGAAAAATTAAAAATACCAGTGGAAATTAACACGACATACAGTGAATCAACTAATTAAAGAACAATTCACGTACACGGATAATTTTATTTTATGCCTCCTAATTTTCTTAATACTTCCCATACAACAAGATTCAATTTACAAGAGACTTATTCAAAAAGCCTTAGCATATTCCAAACTACTTCAGCTCGACTCGAGCCATTCGAGATCATATTCCTCTTATCTTGCGCATTCTATTTTTATTTAGTTCCTTTGTGCATTAAGCAGTATCGAATATAAGAGGTTAACAAAAGCGATGAATCTGATTAACAAGAAACTGCGAAGAAGACTTTGAGTCTCCCGAGTCGAAAGGGACAGTATTTATATCTAAGAGTAACTCTCGGGTTACGAGTAAGTATTGGAAATCATTTCTTACGAGAGAAAAGATTCCCTAATATGATACTTCTCCTCTGTAGCCCAGGGGCGATCTGGTTTCTAGTAAATACAGAATACTTACGGAATGTTCTTTTTATTGTGAGGGATCACGGTGAAGCGAAGCACCTATACATCGTTTCTTTGATTAATGCGTGAGTACATTACATGATAAAAGTTTATAAGTGAGAATTTTATATTTTAAATAGCCGTTACCCCACCCGCTTCTTTGGACATTTCATATAATGTTGTATGAATACATACTATATATTAAGAAATATGCATACCAAATTTAATTATTGTAAGATTTAGTAGCTCGAAAAAGGTATTTTTGAACGCTTCCCACATAGAAGTCGATTTCAGTAAAATCCATTCTTAGTGCATCTCTATTCAACAAAAGAACAAACTTTAAGTATGTAAGTCTCAAAATTCAAAAACAAGATTTTTTCCCTTATAACTCCTTTAAACCTCTCACAACTCCCGTTGAGGGCTGATTTTTGCAAAACCCGTTTTTGGAAGAACTCTACTCCATGAAAGAAACATGCCTACCAATTTTTATGTCTGTAGGTCTAACAGTATCAAAAAGGGAATGTTTATCAATAACACCACTTAAGCCTCCGCAACGCCCTTTGGAGTTCGATTTTCGCAAAATCCGTTCTTAGCGGATCTCTACACCATAAAACAGTGCTTCTCAAAGTTTCACTATTCGCGACCCAATATTTAATCATAAATTTCTTCGCGCCCCCCTCATACAATAACAATGTATGGAATTCAATAATACTATACTTCGATGCTAAAACTACGATACGACTTTAACCTCTTAAGTGCCACCGGCGTATATAAACGTTTCGCTCAGTCAGAGCATTAATTTCCCCGGACGTATATATACGTCTTTTCGAAGTACGATCATTTTTGTTCAATGCTAACCATAAAATTATTCCGAAGGCTTAGGAATGCAATAAAAGGACTTTCACAATATTTACGAAGGATATACTTATTTCAGATTATTTGTTTCGTTATTCCATGCCCCCTAATACATCACATACCCAAGCTTACGTGGAAAACGGTTGGCATTGAGAAGCGAATCGCGTACATTTTAATACGCAGTTAAATGATTAAATATAAACCATACAAATTATCAAGATAAGTGCTAATTTTTTTTTATAATTTTATATATGACAATCCCATGGGGTCACTGGTAGTTATTAAAATTGTTCTTAACTTAGTATTGTTAAATTAATCACATCAAATCCATTGTTTAACACTGATACATTTATAAGTGTAATATATTAGTGTAAATGTGTATTTTATTATATATATATATAATGTCAGAATGTATTTTGTTTGATTACTTTCAGTAAATTAATAATTTTTTTAAAAAAAATAATCTTCTATCTTCGACTTTTTTATATACTCGCGCTCCCCTCGTAGAGTTGTTCCGCCCCTCAAGGGGGGCGCGCCCCACAGTTTGAGAAACGCTGCCATAAAAGGAACATGCCTACCTAATTTCAACTCTAAAGGTTCAATAGTTCCTAAGATATCTCCGTGAGTGAGTGTGAGTCGCTTTTCTCCTTTATATATATAGATGAATTTCTACGTGGCGATATTTAGTATAATTGATAGCTTATAAACTCTAGATTTGGAGCAACAGAAGGGGTTTCATTAAAGAGGCTCAACTTTTTCCATTTAAGTATAACATGATATAACAGCTTTTGAATCATGATCAAGTGATGAGGACGAAATAGAATCCTATTCTCCTAACTTTCAGACTACACCAATGAAAACTTTGAAACCCACAATTTTAATACTGATTCCTCTTGTTACACATCATCAAATGTTTTGCATTGTTTCTGACGAATCGTATTTTGAGACTTGGTATAATTGGGACTAACACACGTGTAATCTGTCAAAGTTCAAAGTTTTCTCGTGACGTAGTGTGGAAGGTATGGAGAGAGTGGAGTGCCAACTCAAGTATTTTCTTCCTTATTTTATTTTAGTTCAAAATTACGAGGTTCGTTGCCAATAGGCCTTGTTTAGCTTCAAAAAGCCATGTTCATAAACAATTAATCTACTGCATGTCAGTTCTTAAATGGAATAAGAATTAGAACTCATGGCTTGGCTAAAATAACTCCAGCTAGGCCATACGGCAAGTCTAAATCTGTCTCAATGATGATGTAATCTGTAAAAATAATTTAGTGTTTATATAGGTGTGCTACAACTCTTAACCCATTCTAATTTATTATTAGATATTTTGAGGTGTGATTGTCTTCTGAATTACTAAGAAAACTTCATGCTTTTATAAACTTTTTACAGGATGAATGGTCGATATTTCGACCAAAATAGTCCTTAAGTGTAGTCTTGGTTTAAAAGTCAACCAATGTGATCTTTACGCACTTAAATACTTTGTGAACATCATGTGATCTGTCGAAACCCATTAAAATCAACAATTTGTTCGAAATTTCCTTTTCTCAGAAAGGGGGAAAGCCCTTCCTATTTTTCCCTTACTTTTTGAATCACATAGGTCTCTCACGGCTGAGCGAGCTTATTGCCACTGTCTAACAACCCAAAGTGATTTCAATCATTGACAATAAAAAAAGAGGGAGGTAATTTAGCCAAAAGTCCGATCTTGAAAAACAGTTTCTTCTAGCCGTACCTTTTATGTTAATTGTTTACTAACTAAATCAAAATTCGCCTGGACAATTCCATAAAATATTTTTTACTAGTAAATAAAATATACAAATAACTCCAGAAGGAATTATTTTAACAATGAAAACCACTATAAGTTTTAAATCCTAATTTATTTAATTTTCATTATTCTCGTGAATTAGTATGAAAATTATACACTATTAAGATTTTTTTGTTTCAGTTTTAAAGAGAAAATAACTAAATACTTAAACAATGAATAAAAAAAGGACATACTTTCAAAATAACGAATAAGCCTTAAAATTTTAAATTTGCAGAGATTTTTTTTTTTTTTTTGTTTTTGATAATAACATGCAAAGTACTCGGTTAACTGATTGATTTTTACAAAGAAATATCTTACAAACTTTAAAAAGTACTGAAAACAAGTCCTAAACTGAAAACCACCATTCACGTTGAAATTGAACACTTCTATGATCTTATTTCAACCGCATATTTTATATATGGATTGTGCAATTTGTTATCTTATAAAAGAAATAATATAAAGTTTTATATTTTATTGCTCCACATGCACTAAAAAAACATTGGCATTTTTTCTTTATGCACCAAAGAAATAATAAAATTTTTCGAAAACACAGTTGTCCATTTCCCCACATCCCTTCTTGCCAGCCCCCAACTCGACGGCGAAGATCGACAAATATAACTTTGCTTTTCAAAATATAGCCATAATAAAAATGCTGGGAGCTATTTGATATCTCCCATCCCCCAGTAGATACTTCCAATTGGAACTTGAGCATACTTGGACAAAGAATTCACGATACACACAGAGAAAGAGAAAGAAAAAAAATCTCTTTCGAAATAGCTCCTCCATGTGCGACACTCTTTCTGAAAAGAACACACACTCTATATATTTTAAAAGAAAAAATGTATATAGTTTGTGAAAATATGGTCGTAGTGAAAAGATATTAGAGCGAACCAAATTTGCGTAGGGGAATCAGCAAAGATGAGTTGCATAAAAGTATCAGTTGGCTGATTTCAATACGCGGACTCTCCTTCTCTAATCTACGCTCGCTGACTTGGAAAGAAGAAAATTTTATACAGCACGTGCCAGAAAGGATGGATGAATTTACAACTTTAAAATGCATTGCACGAGACGTGGGCCATCTTTATACCTGTTTTGAGTTTTGGGTCAAGTGGTATAAGTCCAAAAAAAAAAAAAATGTTTCCCCTTGGTTTCTTAATTTTACTTATAATAAATAGAAAAGTATGGTTCTCAGAAAAAATGTCAGAAATTAATGTCTAAGAAATTTATCCAGAACTGTAAGTTTTGATTTGTATGGTATCATAGCTTATTATTCCGTGAATAAATTTTGGCTCTAATTAGAAATATGTACTTCTTTTCCAGTTGTGTATGAGAGATGTCGTCGATTTTATTTTGACGTAGCACAAGCATTAAATCCTGTACAATTTTTTTTAAACACGTAAGAAAACAGTTCAATTTTCAGATTATTAATTAAAAGTAAAAATATACTTATAAATCATACATAAGTTTCTCACAAAGCTATTGAGTGAGTGAGAGTTAAATTAATGTCGCACTATAAGACAAAATAAGGAGTATTGTCGAAGGATTTTTGTAACGCAATTTTGAGCCTCGGTTAAGTGTCGAAGGTGATACCTGAACTGGCACACCCTCACCAAAATACGCCAAAGGGAGGACTTTGAACTCAATAGATTTAACGTGCATCAATCATTTCTACACGGTGAGTCTTCAGGTGTACCAGGACTAGAACCAGCGAATTCGTAACCATAACCATTAGGCTACCATGACCTCAAAGCTATTGAAATAACATTTATAGGAATGAAAATGGCCATAGAAAGAAATATTGAGCTTCAAAAATGCTAATAAAAAAAGAGATACTGCTATCGTGTTATTTTTCCTATTGTATTAACACTTTTCTGAAGAATATTAAATGCTTTACATTTTCTTTAGAATCATTGTGATTTCAAATGCAGTGAAAATAATTTGTGGATTATTTTGGGGTTATTCTAAATATTAATTATCGCCTTTTACATTATTTTTATTTTGATAACATTATTTCTTATCAGTTTCCAAAATCAGTCGCCCTTTATTTTTGAAATTCAACATTGTTGGATTTTTATATAAAGAAACAAATCTTTAATCATCTGCTTAATCTTGTGAAATTAATTGATTTTCAATCAGACAGTATAATATGCAGCTATTTCTTACAGTACAAATTTCATTTTTGACTAAGCATTGTTTAAAATTATTGATATTAAACTAAAATGATTTATAATGTTGCTGCTGCTTAAATTTCCATGATTGATAAAAATTAATGCCATAATGATTTTTAATATAATTACGCCAAAAAATAAGTATTTTTCTTATTTTGCATCCAAGATATTCATCCAAAAAATTCGTTTCTTTGACTTATACCACTGTTTACAGAACTGCCCTAAGACCAAAAGAACTATAGTACAATTTTCGAATATCAGTGTCCCTATGCAATCCGCCTTCTTAGGGAAAAAAAGGAACAAGGAATATATCCAAATGGAATTATATTCCACAAAAAAAGGAGGAACTGTTGTTCCCCTTCAAGATTTCTCCCATTCCATGCACTCTATTTTATAAAGAAAAAAAAAATTATACTCTTTATGCTCTCGTTTTTTGTTTTGTTGGATATATTTCACAGATATATGTTCTGAATGCAATGAAGTTTCCAAAACTATCCAAATGGGGATGAAATATAAGACAGTTTTCCAACGTAAACTTTTGCATTGAAAAATGTTGAGTGTGTAATTGTATGCTTAACTTATAAAATTCTGTTTTTCTTGTATTTCTTAAGTAGAAGATTCGATTTCAAGAAAGCCTAAAATTGGTGTCCATGGTTGTTTTAGTTTCTTAAAACTAAAATAAAAAGTTAACAGATCTCTTCTTATTATTAGACAAATGTTAGAAGTTATTGGTATGTTTGATAATGATTATTTTGAGTATGTATAAAAATAAGAATATTAATCAAAAAGATATATTATATCAAACACTTATGTATGAGAAAAATGTTCTACAAAGAAGAAATATAAAGTGAAAATAATTTAACCCCTCAGCTTCCGCGAACGTATATATACGCATTGCTCAGCTGGTGCGTTAATTTCCCCTGTCGTACATACACGTGTTTCTGAAGTACAATCCTTTACATAGGGCACTATTACTAAAATACTCCGAAGGCTTTGGAATGCAATAAAATTACCTTAAAAGTGTGGTTGAGAAGGATTTACTTTTGAAAGAAGGATTGATTCACTTATATATATGCCTTTCCTTTTCCCTAATACATCACATAACTACGCTCACTTGCGAGAAAAACGATGGTACTAGGAAGCGAATCGCGTAACTTTTCCACGTCAGGTAAGGGTAACATTAAAAATTTATTTTAGTAATTTCAAATTTAGGCAAAATTTCTTTCCAAGCAAACATACAAAACATGTGCTCAAGTCCTCACTCCAGAATATTAATAATTATTTCTAGAGGTTAAAAAAGTAAAATTTAAAGATTAAAATCACGTAATAATATAAAAACCCATTTAAAAGAAGAAAAAAAAAAGTTAACTTTCAGTTGCAGTTCTTGTTTTAATGATCAAATGTACACTGCACATATTTTAAAATATCATCTAAATATTCTCTTAAAACAAATATTTACAGGTTTGTCTAATTTTTATTACAGACTATTGTTGATGCTTTGTTTCAAGAAATGAATATATTTCCCATTTGTATTCATGCATTTTCTAATAATTAATAGCATGCATTTACTTCGTAATAAAATTATATATATTTTTTTGTTAGTGTAACCAGTATATTTTCATAAATAATACTAGGCTTGATGTATCGTCACTGGCAAAAAAAAATCATACTTAAAAGTACAAATTTTTTTAACTACCAATAAACACGGATCATAATCTTGACGGATAGCAAAGAAATGCCATTAATCACTCGGTAATAGCTGGGGCAGCCATAATGATGATTTAAATCGACATCTCCTTTTAGAGATAAACCATGAAAAGCTATAAATTGTGAATATTCAAAAACCTCTCCAGCATCAAAAAGGAAGAAAAAATAATTACCAGCAGGAAAAAAACCGAGTATCAGCTTTCACGATCGAACACACTTTGTACACGGTTGAATGTTTACAAATTATTCAAATTAGCCATTTTGTTTTTGTTTATCAATTAATCAGTTGTTTAGTGGAGAATGAAATAAATGTTGCATATCTGAATTCTGTTTTTTGCTTCTGGATTTAACGCCATTTCGGAGCCAAGTGAAAGAAAAATCGTGCTCCTGTGCGCATAGTTTTCGCCAAAATAATCAATAATAAAAATACAAGCAAAGCAATCCCTGATATTACTCCAGAAATTGTGTGTCAGAGAAGAGGAGAGAGACAGATTTAACTAATCCGGTTCACCCATCTGAAAACTACGAACTGTTACAGAAAAACAATTACCACAGTTAAAATGCATTCAACACACAGTTAAAATGCATTCGAGCGGAAATAAATATGCTTCTGTCTTTTCTAAAAATATGCTGTGATCGGAATTAATACACATAAAATGT
>BMAV01000281.1:379955-429765 GCA_019973955.1 Trichonephila inaurata madagascariensis
CAAACTGTAAAACGTCTATGGGGATGGGACAAATCTTTAAACCAAATTTTGGGATGCAGATTGCTTTGAAATATTTTGCACATGAAATTTCCTTCAAGTCAGCACCAGCATACTGTGGAATCGTGAGAAACGGACACCCGGACTTTTCTCAGAAAGGATCCTTGAAGCCCCAAAACTCATTAGGTCATCATCATTTCAATCTTCAAGGCTTATGACAAATATGACTTTCAAACATAACTTTATTATCAGAAACAGAGGAGGCATCTGAAGGCAAAAACAAGTCAATCCTTAACGTGAATACCTCTTGTGTTTCTGACACCCCAAGAAAAGCTACTGCCACTCACTTTAGACATTTTACAAATCATAATTGTTTGATTGCTTATCTCTTCCGTAACGGCAATGGAAACTCCCTAGATAGTACTTTTAATGACTTTCGTCAAACTATGACAGTCGGACATTGCGAAGAGGGCTCTAGACTAAGTAATTTTTATTGTTTAAATGAAAAACACTGGAGAGCTATTGTATTGATGGCATAAGAGCTTATTAGTATGTGGTATTTATTAAATAAATTGAAATCTATTTAAGAAAAATGATGGTACCTAAAAAGTTTCCAAATGTGTGTTTGTTCTCCTTTTCTTTCAGTATTTTGTAAAAGCACATTAACTTTAGGTTAATATAATATAAATAAATAAAATAATAGCATGAAAAACAGTCCTGGCAGTGATTTAAAAATCTATTGCTTTCCATTCAACCTTCGAATGGATATAATTCATCTCCAAATTAGTGAAACTTTTGCAATGACGCCTATCATAAATAAAATAAGAAAAATATATTTATACTTGAAATATTTTTTTCTAAATTAACTTCTATTATTCTCAGATCAACCTCATCATCTCTCTTACATGCTGCAAGTGATAACATTAATTACATTAAATTCTCTTACCTTATTAAACAATTTTTACAAATTTTAGTCTAGCACTATAAACCGTAAAGAAAAAATTCAAAATTTTGACTTACACAAAACGTTGACCTCGGCATAATTGGAAGCATTCCCTCTGCCAACAGCGTTCGACAGTGCACAAGAATACATTCCCCTATTTTCTTTCTGGACGTTGCGGACGGTCAAGGTAGGATAGCCTTGGCTAGTGCTCTCATACTTCCCAGCTGTGGGAACGGCCAAAAGTTCGTCTTCGTGGAACCATTGGACATCGGTCACATTAAAGGGATTCGCTTCATAGGTGCAGTAGATGATGGCACTGTCAGATTCGTTCACAATCACACCTCCGGTTGGTTGCATCACAACTGCTGGTGGATCTACGTAAAAGAAAAATTTTAAAGATTAATTGATCAGTTCTATATAATTAAATAATTGAAAATAAATAAAGCAAAATTTTCGAAAGAATAATTTTTTCAATTAAAACAGTGTTTCTCAAACTGTGGGGCGCGCCCACTAGGGAAGCGTGATAACTCTACGAGGGGGGCGCGAGCATATTGAAAAGTCAAAAACAAAAATTGTTTAAAAAAATTGTTAATTTACTGGAAGTAAACAAACAAAATTCATTCTGACAAAATAAAAAATAAAATACAGATTTACACTGATATATACACTTATATGTGTATCAGTACTGCACAATTTTTTATAATTTATTCAACAAAACTATGTTAAGAACAAATTTAATAATTACTAGTGCCATGTATTAAATTATATACAAAAATTAAAACTTATTTTGATAATTTGTACGATTTATAATTAATCCCTGAACTGCCGATTAATAGTTATGCAATTCGCTTCCCAAGCCACCGTTTCCACGTAGGTGCACGTACATGATGGTTAAGGAGGGAAGAAAAGTGATAAATAAGTAAATCCTCTGAAATAAGTAAATCCTTCGGATGCACTGTTAAGGTCTTTTTTCCGAAGGCTTTGTTTAAACTTTCGAAATAATTTTATGGATAGCAGGGTACAGGAAAGATCGTATTTCGGAAAGACGTATATATACGTCCAAGGTAATTAACTCTTTGGCTGAGTGAGACGTTTATATAAGCTGGTGGCACTTAAGAGGTAAAATTCGTATTGTAGCTTTAGAGTTAAAGTATAGTATTATATTGAATTCAAAATATTGTTATATTGTATGGGGGGACGATGAAAATTATGATTGAATCTTGGGTCACAAATATTGAAAGTTTGAGAAGCACTGCATTAAAATGGACATTTATGTATACTAACGAAAAACTATTCAAATAAAATTATTTTCAGTCATTTAGTTCTTGTAGATTTTGTGACAGTACTTTTACAGTTCTTATTACTTATTCTAATTATTTTCCTAAAAACTATTATTTATTTATAATTGTAAACAAAATGCACACTTTATGAATTAAAACGTATTAATAGGTTGCAGAATTTTAAGATTATGTTTCTCGTCAATTGACCAAGATTGCGAGGTCCGTCGCCAATAGCTCTTGAGCAGCTTAAAAAAAAGCGTAACATTAATAAAATATTAATCAAACAACAAAGATTAGACTATTCGTCGTAAAAGCTGAAAAAAACTTATTCATGTTCGATTATTTTCCATATTAATTTTACATTCACTATTTAAAATATTATTTTTCACTAGAAAAAAATAACACCGCGAAGTCATTTTCATTTCTAAGTATTAATACTTCATTTAAGAGAAAAAATTATGGATCGAATTTTTAATTTCATGCTTAAATTAAACTTAACTGTAGTTGAAATATTGTTTTAAACTTTTAAACCACAATAACTAACACAAATATATCTAAAAGCACTGAAAATTTTTTAATTTAATGCTATTCGTATTATTATGGTGTTAGTATAAAATAAAAAATGATATGTATACTTAATTTCATAATGGTCCAACAAAGTCGTAAATTCTGAGCCATGCTGCAAATGAAGCATATATTTACTGTTTATAAGTTGTAAATATATGCTAGTTATAGTTAATAGTTATAGGTAACTACTAGTAGGTACTACTAGGTAACTACTAGCACTTATAGGTACTAGTTGTAGTAAATAGTTATAGGTAATAAAAAAGTGAACATTTTTCGTTTTTAAATATTAAATATTCTTATTTACTTGAGATGCTTGTGGAATAAATTCAGAATGACATACATTCTGAAAGTACTGTGAAGGACCGGCAGGTGTGTACGAAATGAAGTGAATTGATTACTTCTTAATACAAATGTAATTTTCCTTATTGAATTAGACAGCCTAATAGCCACTTTTTAAAGCTGCTTAAGATTTATACGTTTGAGTGCATTCAGTTTTTAATCTATATTTTAAATGGGAACTGTGCTTTTTGTTTTTAGTGTATGTGTTAAAAATTGTTATGATGTTCAGTAACTAAATATAAGGACATATAGATTTTTATTTGAAGCTTTAGAATATGTCAAACCCAAGAAATTTATGAGACTAATGTAACATTCAGAAGCAATTTTGTCATTCCTTTACGCAATAAAGTCCATAGAAAAACTATTGCACGACTTAAGTTTTGAAAATTTTTATATAAAAAAGTTTTAACAATAATTTAAATATTTGAAATATAATACTCTACTACATATTTAATATAATTAGGTAATAATAAATTTAAATAATGCAATAGTAGCTATGTCAATAATAAAAATATTAGAAACAAACGACAGATACACGGTTTACAAATTGCTCCAAGATCACTGATCTAAACGCAAAACAGTAAGAAAAATTAATATAGAAACTAGTCTTCTATTTTTCCTAGTAACTAAAATACTCCATTTTCGTTGCAATAAGGTATTTAAAGTTCAATATTAAATATTGCGCCATTTTTAACCAATACCATAAAATCCGGCGTATAACGCGTACCTATACTTTCAGGCTGTATTTTTTAATTTTTTATGTACATATTATTCCCGTATAACGCGCACCCCTTTTTACGAAATTTGAAATGTACGAGGTGCAGTTTTTCTTATGTTTGAAGTCATTATTTATTGGATGAATCATTCAGACTCTCTTTTGAGAAAAATAGTATACTTCTAAATTTATACAACCCATAAAGAAAGGGGAGGGAGAGACCGAATCAGCGCCATGGCTGGATTTTTCCACGCTTTTCTATAAACATTGATTCCTTTTCCCCTTTCGTGTGATGTACGAGGCGGACGATTAATTTTGAAATAGAAATTAGAATAAGCCAGGTATAACGCTCGTTGTCATGGTATATTCAATACTACGGAATAATATTGAATAATACTTCAGAGCAGAAACAGTTAAGATGGATCCTGGTTAACGAGTAAAACACAGTGCCGGTTTCTTTTCAAGATCCAAAGTGATTCAATTTGCGAAAGAAAATGGAAATCAAATTGCTGCAGCAAGGATGTTTGATATAGGTGTAAGCTCCATAGAGTGGAAAAAATGATACGACAGTAATTAACATGCCAAGAAGAAGTAAATTGCTTTACGTAAAGAAGTAACAGAAATGACCTATTCTAGAAGAAAGTGATGCGAACTGGGTCCTAGAAAATCGCCTGAATGAGATTAATTGTAACAAGAAACAGTGTACGTTTATTCGCCTTAAAATGGTAGAAAAAGAATGCCTTTTTCATGTTATCAACAATGAAAGTTCATAGGGTATGTTATTTCTTTTAAATAAACAGTATTTCGATATATAAGTCTAAATTTTTTTTAATACTCATTTTTGGCTTTTTTATAGGCGTATAATGCCCAAATTTTCGATCTTATTTTTTGTTGGGGGCGTTATACGCCGGTTTTTTTAATTTGTTTTTTTTCAGTTCACCCAGAAAATGTTTTCCAGGGGAAAAAGTGGCCCAAAAAAGATAAGGTCACAGCAAAACATTTGTTTTTTTCTTTTAAATTTCCTGGGTAAATTTTAAATGTATGGGAAAAGTATTGTCCTTTAAATACCCAAAAAAGAAAAAAAAAAACACCCCCTATAATACATGAATATCAGATTATCAGGTAATATTCTGTGATTTTAAAACGGTGCCCAAAGGGAAAATTCGCTGAAAATTCCCAAAATTCATCACAGTAAAGTTCCCCAAAAACATTCACCCATTTGTCGTTAAAGCTTTTTTCCCTTTGTTCTCTCTTCAAGTCTTTTCCAAAATTTTTTTGCGACCCAGAGTATTAAACCCTTTTGTAAAAAAATATAATTTTTTTCCCTCATCCCCTTTCATGGCATGATTTTTTTAAATTTTTCAATCTTTCTTTTGTATTTTCAATAACATTGGTGTTTCCCTTCAACATACTTTTTTAGACTAGAATTTGGTAAAAAAAAATTTTTCCCGATTGTGACATCTGAAGTTGTTTTCCATAAAAAAAGCTTCCCAAATTTCAAAAATCGTAAGTCGTTTTCCTTTTTTTATAAGACGAATGGTTGGGGGATTCCTGCAGTCAATGTTTTTTCCTTTAAAAATAAATTTGGTTTTTAAACAAAAATTTTTTAATTTAAAATATTGTGAATGGCAGTTTGAGAACCTT
The DNA here is from genome assembly GCA_019973955.1 of Trichonephila inaurata madagascariensis. NCBI lineage: Eukaryota > Metazoa > Arthropoda > Arachnida > Araneae > Nephilidae > Trichonephila > Trichonephila inaurata. The sequence goes on from BMAV01000281.1 coordinate 385,441, forward strand.
TATTTACCCCAAAACTAAATTTTTCTTTCAGATTTTTAAAAACTCTTATAAAAAAAAAACTTTTTTTTTACTGCTTTTGTTCAGATAACTGTTTTACAAACATGTTCAAAAATCAAAATTTCCGTAAAAAAACACATTCCAAAACTTCTTTTTCCCTTTTAAGTTAATGTTTTTTTGAAATACCAACAAAAAGCTATTAAAAATCATTCTGTTTCATAAAAAAAGCTAATTTTTCCCGGGGGTCAACGAATTTCCCTTTTTAAAAGGGACAATTTATTTAACGAAAAATCGGGAGGGGAAAGCTAATAAGTTTTAATTTGTTTTTAAACTTGTAATTAGTACCGAAATTATTTCACAATCCCCAATTTTAAATCAAAAGCGGGAAATTAACGCAAAATTTTTTCAAGAAATGAACTAGTTTCCGGGGGAATTGTTTTTGATTTGTAACCGGGGGCCCTTTCAAGGGAAAATTTTTTTTTAGGGTTTAAAAAATTTTTAAATAAAATCAAAGGGGGAAAAAGCGCATAAAATAAATTTTTTAATTACATGTGAAAAATTCCAAATTATGGGTTTTTTTTTTGACATGTTTTGGGTTAAAAAGTTTTTTCCCCACGGACAAAAACACGTTTATTTGAAAATCTTGCCCTTTTAAAAATACTTATTATCCGCCATTGGGATAATTTTAAATTAAAATTTTTTATATTCTTTTTTTTTTTTAAAAACTTTAAAAAAAAAGAGGGCAACTAATGTAATATTTCCTTTTAGAAAAAAACCTTTGAAATCAAAAATTTTTTAAAAAATTTTTCCGGTTTTTTTAAAAAAAAAAGAACTTTTTTTAAATTATTTTTTAATTATTAATGAGTCTTTTAAAAATAATTATTTTATTTAAAAAAAATCAACTTTGGATTTTTTTTTGATATATTAAAAACAAAATAGAATTTTTTTGTCCGTTTTCAAAAACCAAATATTCAAATTTTCTATAAAAAATTCCCCCCCATAAGAACAATTCAGTTCAAAACCAAACATTTGCTTAAACCTTTAAAACGACTTTGCTTTGTGCGGGGGTATAAAACTTCCGGGTTTTTGGGACAGCCTTTTTTAAAGACGTTTTTTCCAAAGAACTGCATCCATAAAATTATTCGAAGGCCTTGGTCTAAAGGAAACGCGTGGTTTTCGAAGGATTTACTTTTTTCATAGGTTTGCTTTTTTTTCTCCCCCCCTCCCCAATACACCCAAGGCTCGCCTCGTGTTAAACTTTTTGGGGGAACGAACCCGTTTTTTTAACCCCCATTTGGGGTTAAGATCAGTGTTAATTTTTTCAAAATAATTTTATATATGACAAACCCATGGGGGCACTGGTAATTAATAAACTTTTTCTTTTTAAAGTTAAAATTAATTTTAAAAAATACTTCCAGTACTTTTATAAATTTCAAATTTAGTTTTTGTGTAAAAAATGTATTTTTTCTTTTTTTATTATGTCAGAAATGTTTTCACTTTTGTAAATTTATAATTTTTTTAAAAAATCTCTTTTTCCCCCCCCTTTAAAGATTATTGCCCCTCTGGGGAGGCCCCCCCTTTGGGAAAAACCCCTTTTGTGACTTTAATGTTTTGTTAAAATTTTTTATTAATTTCAGCTAGTTTGTTTAATCACAGTTTGTACAATTAAAAACATTAATAAAAATCGTGATAGTCTAATTTGATCCTTTCTAGTACTGCAATGTATTTTCGTCTCACGTAGGAAAAAAAAACTCTAAGATAAATAATGTTTTTACGCTGATTTTATTATTAAACATCACCAAATCAAAATAATTAAATATTAATTTACAACACATACAAAATATTTCTGTAAAAACTCAAACTTTTCTAATTAAGTACAAATAGCATTAAATATATAAAATTCGACAGTAAATAATTTTTAAAAACTTTATAAGGAGCGGGAGGTGTATTGAAATTTAATCGCATGCAAGTTTCATTTATTTATTACTAATCAAAACAATTCTTTAGAATCATTTGTTTTTCTTTCTTTTAAATAATAATAAGTGACACTACTTCATAGAACTTCCAAAATTAAAAAAAAAAAATCTAGTCTTATTCAGTTTCAACAATACTAACCCAAACAACTTCGGTTTATCCACTTAATTTATTTCCAGACTATCAAACTTTTCATGCCCAAATGATTTTACGGCTGGTTAGTAACATAACAAGTTTTGCACTTAAATTTAGTGTTTAACCGCTAAAAAAAGGTTCTGTAAAAATTTCGAAGTATTTAAAGAGTTGAAAAATCAGATTTGATTATCTAGGAGGTGACAAAAAAAAGTCAAGAACTACTTCTAACTTTATTTCCCTGATTGATAAAAATAATTCTTTTATTGGTGTTCTTAAGCTAGTTTTATAAATTGAAATATAGAGTTATTTATGTATGATTTTCATTTTTAAATCTTTTAACAGATGGATGAAAAATAAATCAAAGCAATTTTTAAAAATAGGATTAGAAAAAATGGAAAAGTATCAAAGAATTCCGAATTTATCTCGATATATTTACAAGAAATGTTTTAAAATCTAAATTTGAAGTTCAATTTCAAAATTGTAGCATCAGTATTTATATATATAAATAAATATAAAAATGTATATCGTATAAAATCAAAAAATATTTAATACACCGGGATTCAAAATATTACATTTTACTTAAAAACGTTCCTTAATTATTCTATTTAACAAGTTGTGCTCAAACTTGATCAGTAGATAGCAAAAAATAGAAACAATTTAATAGAGGGAAAAAACTATCTCTCTTTAACTAAATTTTTTCCCACTGAAAAGGACAAAAAAATTTAAAAGGGGAGAAAAAAAGTAAGAATTCAAAGAATTTTTTTTTGATAGATTTTTTGAGATACTCTTTATTTTACAGCTGCAAAAAATCAGTACCTGAGCGTCTAAAAGATACAAAGAATTGATGTCTCTCTAAAACTAGTTAAAACTATTTACAACCAGTTAAAACAATGTACGGTAGTTTTAATAGTTTATATTAACTACGTGTTATTTAAATATTACATGGTTAAGGTATCTCCGACTACTTGCGACAACTTTTTTTTAAAAAAATGAAGATATGAGGATTTTTTTTGTGATTTTTAGATTTATTTAGTATATTTTCAAGAAAAAATTCTAAAATTGTAAAAAGAGAAAAAAAATTTATTATTATTAAAATGAGGAAAAACTGGTAAAAATGTACAAAAAATTACATAAACGGGGCCCACTCTGTACAAAAATTTTATGAACAAATTCTCAATTTTTCAATTTTGAAGTGTTACTTTGTTATTCATGTTTGAAATGACCTTCAGGATAAGAGATATTTTTTAATTTTTACAAAAACTAGAGCATTTTAACTTAGTGATTATATGAAATTGCTTAAAAACATTAATTATGTTCACATAAAGGACTGTAAGTTTTGAAATAAAACAGTGATTGATAAATCTGAAAGTCAAAACACTTCTACTGTTCTGCAGAACATACAAAAAAATTCAGAAAATTATTTTAAAAACTTTTTGAGCAATCGCTGTCCCCGTTTGAGCTTTTCGAAAAAAATACACCTCGAGTAAAACGTATTTTAAAGTTCGACATCATGTGTAAAGTTTTACTAAAACACTTGTAGTTTTTGTTTTGTGAATGGAAAATAAAAAATCTGGTATTTTTATTAAGCTAATAGGATGGCCTATAAAATAAAATCATAAAAAAATTGTCAATTTTTGAAAAAAATCATGATTTTAGGGTAGTCTGATACCTTAAATTCATGGCAAATCATTAATTAGTCTGTTACGCTTGTGTAAATTGCATCATAATTATATGCAATAATGTTAATTATAATAATAATTAAAATTTATAAATGTAAGTGCTAATATTATTAAAATTAAATTTCACGTACAATTTTACATAAATATTACAAAAAACACTACAAAGTTTTACATTATTGTTTTGTATTCACTCAACTTAATTAAAATGCTTCAAATATAAAAATAAAATTCGAAAAATAATTTCCAAATATATTGAAAATTATACAATTTTTTAAAGTCAGTCATTCCTTTTAGAGAGAGAAAAAGTTGCTTTCCGATTAATCCTGTATTTACGTAGCAGTACGAAGTTATTCGAGGACTATTGGCAACGAACCTTGAAGTTTTGAACAACAATCAATTGACAAAAACATCACCTTAACTGGCTTCCCATTTTCTTTAACTTCCACATCATGTCAATGTGAGGAATTTCAGCCTCAACAGATTTAACACCCATTAGCTTTACTCGGCGGTTATTTAGTGGAATATAGACTCGAGTCCATACAAAATACTGGTTTAAAAAAATCTACCAAAACTAATTCCATCCCTATCAAGACAAAATATTTTTTCTTTCTTTTACTTATTGACTTCACATTAAAAAATGTTTAATAATAATTAAGAATTCTTAAAGAATGTTTAATATTAATTAAGTAAACTCAAACTCAGTGGCGCAATAGCCCATGAGGGCAAAGGTCTACTATGTCCATCCCAGTATTCGTGACCATTGAGCATTGAGGTGCATGAGCAGATGTCTCGATCAGGTGGTCAGTCTGAAGCGAAACCCGCAGTGTTTTAGTCTCCAAGCAAGCTTGGTACTCATTACGACCACTGAAGGGGTGAAAGGCTGAGCACCAAGTTTCTGGGATGGACTCGGACCTGTGGTGTGAAGCGCAAGTAATTAATAATATTTATGACTAATAACACTGTGCCAAGATCGAATTTATTCCTTAAGAACTTTAAAAAAGTATCACATATGATTGAGATAATATATAGAATATTCCCATATTGTAGATTTATTAATATAGCTCCGAATCTAACCGAATTTGTCGTCACTTGACCATGGTTCAAAATTACGTGGTCCGTTGCCAAAAGCCCTCGTGTAGCTGAACAGTGCGACGATAATATTCAATCAATCAATCTAACCGAATTTGTGACAACTGATACAGTACATTAACATATTCCTAGCATAGTAGACCTATTTTGTAAAAGAAAGATTACTTATTAGCGTATTATTACTGTATTAAAAGTATCGAAATGTTGATATTATTAAAAATTTCCCATAAGATCCTAAACTTTGAAAACAGCACACTTTTTTCTATATTGCCCAGAATCGCTAAAATAATTAAAACCTGCAAAAAATAATAATGCTGATGATTCCCCCTCAGTGCTCGTTTATTTTTGACTTAGAGAACAAAAATAGAAGCTGAAAAATCCCAACACCAAATATTTAAATGACTGAATATTAATTAACAAAGCACCACAACTTAAAAAAAAAAGATCATCCATCTAAATTAAACCATCAAAGCACAAACAACACACACAAAAGCTAACTAAAAGAAAAAAAATTTATTTTTTCCCGTTTTAAATGCCAAAAACATCTCCCTAAGCATTCTAAAAAGACAATATAAAAATTCCAAGTGTCACTCAATTATCAAATTCAAATAAAAACCCAGACGCACAAAAAATATTCCAATTTTTTTACGTTCATTTCACTTCTTACTATAATCACTCAGGTCCTTCTTTCTCAGCCCCAAAATAATTCCTAAATTTCTTCTATCCTTCATTTACAGATGCTCCTATTCTCGACTATACAGGAAGTGAAAATTCATATTATGCATGGCCAACACCCTGCATTGTAGCGGGGTTTTTTCGACGCCTTCCTCGCTGACGTGTATCGACAACAGCTGCATTTGATCCTGAATTTTCAAGATTTAAGAAATCCGACCTAGCATGAGGTCTGGCTTTTATGATGTTAATTGAGATCCGATAATTTATGCAGAGAGTTTAGATAAACAGAAGAGAAAAAAAATAAAAGTTTTCTCCTTTTTACTCCTCCGCGCCTTCTTGAGATATCGGAATCCTTAACGACTGATGTAAATTAATCAAAGAATGCTGATGATGCTGAGAGTGTTGTAGCCTGACTTTTGCGTGGTTTGCTGTTTTGGAAAAATAGTTTTCTCTGTTGTGTGTGTTAATTTTAGCTTAAAGCTGAAATATTCTCAGAAGATATATAATCTAATTTATGGAAATGTAACAGTTGAAAGCACACATTTTTCTGTTGACTCTTTAAGGTATCTGACTACGTTCGGACCGATTTTAAAAAGGCATAAATGGATAATTTTTTAGATATTTAGTGTCTCTTAGATTAGAATACATGATAAAATTGTTTTAGTAAATTTTGACAGAAAAAATTATTTAAATACGATATTTCAGCAAAAATTAACTTAGAATAACCTTCTTTCAAAGTTCCTTTTGAAAATGCTTCTATTATAAAAATAATTTTCCTGTATTAGCTCGACCTCTGTACAGAGGTTTATCTATGATTTTTGAAAATTCACATTATTTTCAGAGTTACAACCCACTGAAAAAAATTATCGGTTTTTTCCTAAAATTTCACTCCCCTGTTGTCGTAAAACACGGATAAAGCCACTTCTAAGTTATGAATTTTAAAATTCTGTTGGCCTCTGTACAGAGATCTTTACTATATGCAGGCAAAATATTATTATAATAGAAGCATTTTTTTACAAAGGAGAAATATTTTGAAAATGGGTCATTCTATGTTCATTTTTTGTCAAAATACTTACATAATTTTTTTACTGTAATACTATTCTTAAAACAATTTTATATACATTTTCTAATCTAAGTGACACTAAATATCATAAATATTATCCATTTTTACGCTTTTGCAAAATCAAGGTTGCGAACGTAGTCGGATACCTTAAATCAGTGCTTCTCAAACTTTCAATATTCGCGACCGAATATTCAAACAATCCACTTTTCATCGCACCCCCCTAGATACAATAACAATGTATTGAATTTTTTAATACTACTCTTTGAGTATATAAATGTCTCGTACATCCAAAGCATTAATTTTCTTTGACGTATATATACGTCCTTCCAAAGTATGTACTATTCTGTACAATGCTATCCATAAAATTATTCCGAAGGCTTTGAATGCAATTAAAGGTCTTGATAGTGTTTACGAAGGACTTATTTTAAAGAGGATTTGCTTCCACTCCCCCAAAAAACATCACATTCGCGCGTCTACGTGGAAAATGGTGTCATTGGGGAGAGAATCACGTAACTTTTAATCAGGCAGTTAAAGGATTAATAGTAAACCATACAAATTAACAAGATAAGTATTAATGCAAATCTATGAGGTCAATTGTTAATTATTAAACGTTCTTAACTTAGTATTGTTAAACTAATTATAAAATACATTGTACAATACTGATATATTTATAAGTGTATTATATCAGTGTAAATGTGTACTTTATTTTTTATTCCGTCAGAATGTATTTTATTTGTTTACTTTCAGTAAATGAATAATTTTTTAAAATAATCTTTTGTTTTTGACTTTTCAATAGGCTCGCGCCCCCTCGTAGAGTTATCACGTCCCCTCCTCCTATGAGGGCGTGCCCCGCAGTTTCAGAAACGCTGATTTAAATAATGTTAATTTTCCTTTTATATTCGGAAAATACAAAAAAAAATAAATGCATTATGTGACACATCATTTATATTTATTTAATATATGTGGTATATATCTATCAACAGATATATGTTTATGACGAATCATTTAAAAAAGAAAACCGTAATTTTGCTACAAAAAAAAAAACCCGAACAAATGCAACTATTTTCAAAATATAAACTTTGATGGCCCATGTGACATCTGCACATAATTGTGCATAGTGGTTCATGAGTTTTCTCTCCGTTGAGAAAGAATAAATGTAAAAACTCGCTCACTGATTGGGTAGTTAAAATGTGTACAAAATCCATTAATTTATACATCATCACTATCTTTTTAAAACAGAGTAAAATGCTCGTTCCAAGCACCGTAAAAAAATTGGGCTATTTGAATCAATATATTTCTGAATAGAATAATATTTTTAAAAAAATACGCAATTCAATGGGTTTTTTTACCCCTTAAAATTCGCCAAAAATCTTTTCATTAGTTCATACGCCTTAAAAACAAAGTTTATCTTCATTAAAAAAAACTTAAATATTTCAGATAATACAAAAATTGCAGTCTTATAATGTTTCATTCGAGAACTAGGCAGAACAGTAAGCCAAAAATCGCTACTATATTGTATCTAAACAAATTTCAACAAACTCATCGAAATGCACACCATTATCGTGCATAGTTTCAGTGTACCAAATGCCATGCGTCAGCATATTTCCAGTTGCATAAAAATTATGTTAGGTGATGTAGTATAAAAATACTGCACCAAATTAAATAAACTATTCCTTTTATTGATATATCTATGTCACGGCAAAAAGTTATTTTTAAAAATTGTTCTGGACTTTATTTGAAGCAAAGTAACTTATTAGAATATTACCTAACATATTGGTGACCAACCTTGTAAATTTTTATCGTGATCAAGGAGCAGGATTGACAAAAGTCTCTTTGATCTAATACCCCTCCTTTCTAATTTTCACATTTTGTCATGGAGAATTTCGTAGTGAAGTTAATTACAGTGAAATCTAGAGGACTATTTTTTAATTGGGGCTTGGAGGAATCCTTCAAATTCCCGGTTTGAAGACATATTCAATTTAAGAAGCAACAGCTTTATAATTCGGGTCGTTACTAGTTAAGATCATAGTCACTGGGTATCATGGATTAATTATATTTTTAAAAATTAAAAATATGGAAAGAAAAGCAAGAATTGCAAAAACAATTATACTCTTTTTTTAATGTTTAACATATGGTTAATAGAATTTAGATGTAGCATACACAATTGTATATTTATTTTATATTTGCATCAACTATTACCAGCATGTTTTTTATACATTGTATAATACTCAAATTTTAAATAATAGATTTCATGACGAAAACATTTTTTTTTTCGTATTTAATGTATTTATTCTGTAGGCTCGATATCATGTACGTATGAACAATTCTTGGAAATAAAATGCCGAATAAAGTGACCAGATTTTAAAATTACAGCTATATTTACTTACCGAGCAAAGCTTTTCAGAAATAATATAAAATTTATTACATTTTTTTTAGGAATACAAAATCCGTTATTTGATCAGCGGAAACAGAGGATATTTGAAAGGATAAAGAATGTAACTATTTTTTAAGTGTATAAAAATGACGACAAAAAGAAAGAGTTCTTGTGGCTATTTTATTTTTACAATGTCACATGAGCCATTGTTTTGTAATAGAATATTGCCTTTGTTTGCCGTAATAGTTCTTTAAATATGTAATATTTTTATAAAGAATATCTTTCATATATTTTATATTAAAAGATTTTCTTTGATATATTTTTCCTCAGACATAAATTCTAATAAAGTAATAGCAAACAAAAATTTTTTGCTTGAAAACGCGAAATATTTTTTAAAAAATGTTTATATTAGCATCTTTAATAGACATTAAAAGAAGCATAAAGGACCAAGGCATATATATGGTATATATATTGATGATGCAATATCTCCGTCATTATGTTAACGTCGAAAATAATTATATAATGAAGAAAAATAAAACAACTACAGTTGTTGAGTGTATTAATATAAATATAAATTTGTTTTATTTACAAATGAGTCATTTCTAAATAAATTCTAATTCGTGACTTTATTTATAACTATGATGTGCAAATTAAAAAAAAAAGTAAGCTATAACATAAATGTATATTCCTGTTACATTTTAATTAATTCGTTTTTAAATGTTAAAACTGATTTCCCACTAGGCAACTTTTTGATAGTCAACTCGTTCCCTGTCACCCTCTTTTCCAATGTAAAGAGGAGAGAGAATTTCTTCTACACGCGGCTTAAAGTTGACTAAAAAGAGAGTAGCATAATAAAATTAACAATCTTATCGGGACAATAACTAAGTCCCAAAAAGTAATAAAAGATTTCGGCAATTTCAATGTACAAGCAGCCGCATGTGAAGAGCGTAGCTTCCACAATACCCTTTTAGTTGAGTCAACTTCTGGGAATCTGAGAACGTGGTTTTCCTGTAATAAAAAGCTTCCTGCAATTTCAATGAACAAGTGGACACACATGACGAGCATACTTTTTGCAGTATCATTTTAGTTCAGTCAACCCCGGGGCTTGTGTTCAAGATCTTGACAGCAGGGAGTGCCAGTTGACCGAGTAGGAAGGACTATGACAATTTCTTTTGAAAATTAGCTCCTGACTATCCTCCGTGACACAAGTCAACCCATGTGAAAATGACCTAACTTAAAATGTATTATTTTGATTGCACATGTGACAAATATTGATTGATGTACGTTTTAAAATCAGTTTTTCTTGGAATCTTTTTTTTTTTTCTTTTTATCGCGGGGATTGTAGAGAATTAAATAATACTTTCAATGTTCGAACTTTATGTATGTAAGCGAAATATTATTATTATTATTTTTTTTATACCTGTTGTTCTCATTTAAACTATCATATGATATACATACAAATAAAGCGAGAAAAGAAATATGTTATCTCAAAATAAATAATTATAGAAATTCAGCTTTCAATACTTTTGACACATATTAAACGGATCGGAAACTATACAGTTCATGACTTGTGTTTTGTAATTTTTTCATTCTAGTAAAGTCTGGATGAAAATTCATATATATGTAATAGAAAACTTGAAATTAGTGAAACTACTGTTGCTTTAATTTCAGCAATAAGTGCAAAATAATTCTCTTTTTAATCGGGATTTAAATTTCGTTTTATTTCTAAAGAAAAATATTTCTTCACATTTTTTGTTTGGATATTACCATATCCAATTTTGATACAGTATAATTATCATCAATATCTACATAATAATAGTTTTTCCAAGGTTAAGTTTTGTTAAATATTGTTCCAAAACTTCCTTTTATATATTTATAGGCTTACATGGGGAGAAACGTATTTTCGAGATTTAATAATAAAAGTTTTGCAAAAAGTAAAAATAATAATAATAATAAAAAGAAAGAAAGAAACTTTCAGTACCAATGTTATAATCCGCTTATAAAACGAAAAAGAAAATTCAGTTGTAGAGAAAGAAACAATATTTTCTGGATCCATAATTTGAAACTTTTGCAGAATATAATTATTTAGCTGCATTAATGAACTCTAAATGACAAATATAAATCAGTAGTTTTAAGAGAATTATGTGTAAATTCAATCAATTAAACATTGACGGTTCACTTCTGAAAGCAGATCACACCTATAAAATCTAATTATATATATAGTGAATTACGTTTAACGCGAAAACATTTAAGGCGAAATATCGGTTAACACGAACTAATACAACAATTCCGACAAACTACTATGTATTTTCATGCATTTATTTTCTAGTAACACGAAAAGATTTCCCCTCTGGGAATGAACAAAATACGGAAAACCTCAGTCGGCTCGGACTGTTCTATTGTATTATCAGAAGAAATTATTGCAGTAAATGATGATAATGTGCGTACAGCCCGAATTATGGCACACAAAGACATTTCGGGATTTGTTGAAAGCTCAAAAATCATCGAGACAGATTTTGACGACGTAGATAAAATGAATAATGCAACTCCTGCTCCTACGTTAACGGAAATAAAGAACATCAGGAAAATATGTGCAATTATTTAGATATGCATTCCTATGGTGAAATGAATGACAAAATGGACAACATCGAACAATTCATTGAAAATTTGAAGCTGAGAAAGACAATGCAAAGAAAAATATCAGATTATTTTCCAAAAACTCGATTAATGTTTTGTTTTTCAAACCGATTGAAAATTTTATTTTAAATTTCATTTTCTCTTGAATGTTTTTGGTTCATTGTCTTTTATTAAATGCATACATGTTGTTGTTGTTACCAATGCCACCTGATCGGCAATGGCCAGATCAAGGCCCACTGAAATTCATCATGGCAAAGGGCTAAGTGAAATCTGTCGTTAGCCGTAGCTTTCAACGCCATACAGGTGACAGAACGATTTAGCTCGGTTTCACCCCAATTTTGAGGGAGAATACCCTGTGGGGTGGTCAGGGGCCTTCCACCTCCTTCCCTTTCCACAAACCTCATAAGAGGACTTGCGGCTCGACGGCTATTTAAAGTACCCCTATGCCGCGAAGGCACTATACATTTACTAACATCCATTGATTAACATTTATTAACATTTCTCCGAGATTCGAACCCAGGCCCAACGGCACCGCAGTCAGCGTCGTTAACAACTATATCGGATGGGCGACAAAAAAACTAAAATGCATACATAAATACATTTATGTTAAGAAATTCTACTCTAACAAAATTAATTATGTTGAAGTTTTTTTCCGTAGTATTTATTAACACGAAAAGAGAATTTCAGTCCGCCTCAATTTCGAGTTAAATGATTTAAACTGTATTTTTTTTAAAAGTATGTTATCATCTTTTTGAAATCATAATTTTCCTCTAACATTCCCCCTTTTTTTTCTTTTACTAAAGAATGTTTTCTATCAACTGAAACACGCATAATTTTACAATAGAATCTTCTTCCACAAAAATAACCGTTATCTTCTCCTTTCCTCATCCGTTCCCTTTATATAATAAAAAAAATACACATAAAAAGACATATTGCATCTGTTCACCATCCCCCAAAAGTTAGCATTCATCACGCTCGATGCACCATAAAGGATAGAAACTTTGTATCAAACCAACCTAGCAAACATCGGGGGCAATATTTCCGTACAATTTTTTTTCCACTTCCTCTCTTTCTCACAGACAAATGCCGTTAGAAATAAATAAGAAATATCTCCCAGGAAATGTGTGAAAAAACTTCTCCCTTACCGCCCCGTCCCGTTAGACATTATTTCCCAGAGCAGGGGCGCAGCCAGAAAAGGGGCAATGATGTCTCTGAGCTGTCAACCTTCTTCTCTGGCCTGATAACGTGAGTGATGGGTACGTCACATAGGGAAAAGGGAGTCAGGCCACGCTATCTTTTTTTCCCTCTCTCGCTCGCGCAGGGTTTGATGGATTTTGAGGGGATCCCTATATATTATAGCTGCAAAGACAGGTTTTTATCGCGGACTGGAAGATCGACTGTACAGGTAATATTTTATTTCTGTTCAGATCGGGAGCGTTGGGATTATGTCCATAAGGGTATCGGGTTTAACCCTTTTAAGTGGAATTCTTTTTTCACTCTTATAGGTTTGAATTTTGAACGAGTTCCCGATTTTGAGTTGAGTGACGTCTGGTAGTCGCTGCTGGTATTTATTGCAGAAGTGTTTCACGCGTGGACGATATTTCATACGTCTGATAACGAGAACTATTTTTTTAAAAAAGTGCATGATTCTGTATACACCCCACGAATAAATAATTCACTTCAGTTTAATTTTATAACTCGTTATTAAATTAACTTATAACTTATAATTCTCACGTTATTTTAGTCATGATTTTGTCACAAATATTTTATAATTATAAACTTAAATAACAGATCTTATAACATTCTATCAATCACATTTTAAAAATTTTAACCACCTAACTACCCCCAACGTATTTATCCGTCTCACTCAACCGATGCGTTTAATGCCCTGGACATATATAACGTCTTTCTGACATGAGATTCCTTTCTTTGCACTACTGTTTGTAAAACTATTCCGCAGGGTTTGGAATGCAATAAAATGAAGTTGGCAGCGTTTACGCTGGATATGCTTACTTCAGTGAAAAATTTGCGTATTTATACCTGTTCTTTTCCTGCCAATGCACCACATACGCGCGCCTATGTGAAAAATGAAGACACTGGGGAGGGAATCGCGTAATTTTTGATCGGCAGTTGAGGCGTTAAGTAAGCAGTAATACTTCTAAATAATAATTCATCTATTATTTTAGCAAGAATTAAGTAATAGGAAGAAATAAATAATAATTTAATATAATAATGTAACGATAAGTTTAACTAATACTTTTAAAAACTAATTTAATAATACTTGAAAACAAAGAATTTCTGTATTAATATGTAAAACTATATATAATGATAATTTTAAACAATAATGATACAAAAATCAGTTATGATAATAATGTTAAATAATAGTTTAATAAACCTTAATTACTCAATACTAGTTCAAAAAATAATTAAACAAATTTAATTACAATATTAAGTAAAAAAAATATCTAAAAAGTCTTAATTTCAACAATTATTATAAATATTAATGTAACAAATATTAGTTATAATCAATAATAGTTTTATGTCAAATTTAAAAGTCTCGCTTAAAATTATAAAAAAAACTATATTAGCAATTCAATAATAATTAATTACTTATTTTAAATAATTTTGTTGATTAGCATAACAGTAGAAAATAATAGAAAAGTTTATTAAGCACACACTACATAATCTATAAACGCAGTCGAAAATTTAGGATATTAAGTGAAAAACTTTTTGTCTTGTGAAACGAATTTTCACTTCACCAAATTAGATTTTTAATGTCAAATTACTTTTAAAATCCAGCGCTTCATAATATCCAGTTAATGGTTTTTTGTAGAACTGTGAACCAAATAAAGTTATTAAATCATGATTTCAGGTTTCCATCGCGTAAAATGTTTCATTAATTTTAGGATAAATAACGTATGAATCTCGATCATAGGAAAAGGAAGAATCTTAAGATAAGGGAGGAGAGAAAGTTAAGACTGAAAGTTTTTAATGCTGTGTTGACATTAATCTGACTATTCAAAGAGTTACTAACAACAAATAATCATTTTTTTTTTTTACGAAGGAACGTGAAGTGTAGTTGCATAATGCATTTATATTTTGAATGTATTTTAAAGGTTCGAGGTATTAATCCACCTTTTGGGGGAAAAACCCCTAAAAACCGGTGTATAACGCGCACCTATACTTTCAACTAATTTTTTTTTGGTATATTCGCCGTATAACGCGCACCTCTCTTTTTCGAGGGAAAACTGAAATATTGTAACATTGATCTTTTGTTTTGAATAATTTATTCAGGGGATTGTCCCTTTTTTGATACAACCCTTTTTTTGTTTATAAGGCAAGTCATTTCATATAACGTATTTTATACATGTAGAAGTAAAAAAAAAAAGTTATGTTCATCTCTTTTTGTTTTTTTTAAACTATCGTTTGTATACCCGGGTTAACCGCACCCCTAAAATTTTGATCTTATTTTTTTGTTAAAGTGCGTGTTATACGCCGGTTTTAATTTGTTCTTTAAGTTACAAACCTTTTTCTTTAAAAATGTCTCATTGCTTTTTAAAAAAAAAAATTTTTGATATATGTAAAAGTCTAATTTTTTTTTTTTTACTTACCTTTTTTATGTTTAAAGCTTTAGTTTTTAGACTCGACTTATAACGCGCACCCAAAGACTTCGATCTTATTTTTTGCGTCAAAAGTGAGCCTTATACGCTGGATTTTACGATTCATACAATACTTCCCAAGCATTTGATATGATATGGGGATGAGTACTTAGTTCTTTCGAACACTTATTTTTCTTAGAGAATTTAAATGCATATGTATAACTTTCAGATTGTTCATAAATATTCATAATTTGAAATATATATTTAAGTATAAAAATTTTATTATTGTAAGTTATAGTAAATTTACAATTTTATTACTAGTAAAAATAAACAATTTATTAGAATTAAAAAAAATCGGGTAAATCTGGCGTGGTAAAATCTGAAAATTTTGCCGTCTAAAAAGTGGGTGGAGCGAATGCTAGCCAATCCAAGGGGCACCAAAGTAGTCCGTATGTGATATGAACTTCTTAGATTGAAAAGTGAGTTTACTTTGGTGTAGGGAGGAACTACAGTGATTGGACGACCAGAATGGTCAGTTCCAAGATCAGAGTCTTATCATTGGTCTACCACAGAGCTCCTGTTTGTGACTACTAAGAAGTTCTAGTATTCATTGGGTGAGAGATGAAAAACTCCATGAATATTATTAGATCTTTTATCATTCGTTGAGTGATTGGTTATAAATACATTTTTGACGGAATGGGATATTTTAAAGAAACCAGATACATTTGAATAACAACAAAGATAAATTTCTATCACGTTTAAAGAGAAAAACAATAGCGTATTTTAGCGTAAAAGATATGAAATTCCGAAACAACGGTAAAAACTACTTAAATTCATTAATGCAAATAATTAGTACTTGGGTAAGTAAGTGAGCGAGTGAATATTAACGTAGCACTGTTCAACTACACGAGGGCTTTTGGCGACGCACCACGTATTTTTGAACCATGGTCAAGCGACATGGACGACGCCTGACCTGGCACCCCCCTCTCCTAACTGCCACACCAACGGGAGGACGTTTGAGCTCTCGACAAATTTAACGTGCATCGCAGCCCTACACGGCGGGTCTTTAGTGGTACTAGGCTCAAACTCGTGACAAGGCTAGCCACGATCCGATACCTTGACCATTACCGCGGCCACCGCACATTTAGTACTTGGGAAAAAACACCTTGTGTATGTTGGTGAAAATATGTTTATGCAAGTTTAATAACAACATTTTTGTTTAGAAAAATAGTAATAATAAAATAATTGAGATAATTTAAAAATAGCAAAAATAAAACATTGATTTTTAATATTAATGATGTTATTACCTTTAACTAACAAATAAATGTTTCTGAATTTATATTTTGCTTGGTTTTCATTTCAATTATTACTCTAAATATTTGCCTTTAGAAGCTTCTGATCTGTTAATTATTTATGTATAATGCTAGAAAAAATAACTTTGTTAATTACAGATTAATTCAAATATTACAAATCAAATATTTATCAGTACATTACCCTGAAATTATAAAAGAATATATTAACAATGAAGTCGTCACTAATGTAAAACAATATTTGTATTAAATTAATAATATTTTCGAAAGATTTTCTCGTATTTTACATGAATAAAGCCCAAAATAAAAAGATAAAGAACACAATTATAGTATATTTCAATGTGTTTATTGAAATTGGGAATACAGTGCATAATATTTTCTAAAAAAAAAAATTAAAAAATATTTTAAAACAAAGATAACACAAAGATAACAAACTTAGATAACATTACTAACAAAAACAAATTATTGTATTTTTTAAAAGAATATTATTATAAGGAAAATAAATATGTTAGCTGTAATTTTTTACAGTCGGCAGCTAGAAAACATACATTAATTTATTAGTTTACTTAGAGATGGCGCTTTATTATGACGCTATGAATACAAAAATAAATGTATAAGCATCTGAAATACTACTAAAATATATTATCTAAGACTAATGTAAGAAAAAAATTCTTTTAAAATTGTTTAAGTATAAAAGCTTCTGTCTCACTTACTAATTAAATTCTTCCATTTTTTCTAAGCTTCCACATCAAATATTTATATTTTCATCTCGACTAAAACTCTTTTCTGAAAACTTAAAATAAAATCGTCTGCTAACATTTTTATACATAATGTGTGGCACTAAATTTTAAAATAAATAATTTCAACGAATAATACCACAAAAACCCATGTTTATCATTTCGTTATCTCATACAAAAGAGGGAAAAATGAAAATATATTTATGACTTTTAGCTGCATAGGAACTGATGAATTGCGAACAGAAAAAAAAGAGGGGGAAAAAACCTCGAATAAACTATAATAAAAAAAAAGAGGAAAAAACAGAAAAGTGGAGACACTCCCTGCCCTCCAGGTCCAAAGCAAGATGACTTCCCTGGGGGATTTAGCCCCAACTCCCCATAACCCCAGGGCCAAGAGTGGACCGCGGCAATATGTGATTAAGCAGAGGACACTGTGATTTATGACGTTTAGGGACTGCGACTTCCTTCTATTGATAAAGTTCTTTTTATATCCTGTATTTCCTCTCAAAGGGCCATATATATACTTTCATGATATCCTGCACTGTCAAACGGAAGGTAAACGACAAGGTTTTCATTGTTTTGTCATTATTCCTTGAGATAAGAAGAAATTATCTTATCGGCTTATCTCGTATAAACTAGTCGGCATATATGTTGGAGAACTATTTATGACAGCGTTGGGTGTCACTATCACTGATATCATTTATTTTACATCGTGTAGAGTCATGGTTTGGTTTTAAATAATACTGAATAGAAATTTCTATGTAATGAAACTAAATTACACTATGGCAGTGGCGCACACAAGGGGGGAGGGGCTCCTGGAGGTCCGGAACCCCCAAGCCCTTGATTTTTTTTCCGATTGATTATAATGCTAAGTATATAGTACGTAAAATTTAATTAGTATTTGTTATTAATGATTAATTTTATTAATTAATGCTAATTATTTATTCAATAATTAGGTTTTTACTGTGTTTTGTTCCCGAAAATCGACAAAATCAAAAATAGCTTGATACAAGAATAGTGAACTTTTAACCCCGAACTACCCCGCTTGAAAAATTCCTGTGTGCGCTACTGATTGGTGGTAACTCTGAAAACAATGTGAATTTTTCAAAAATTCTATTTGAGCCTCTGTAGAGAGGTCTGAGCTATATACTGGCAAAATATTATTATAATAGAAGAATTTTTCACAAAATTGAGAACATTTTGAAAAAAGATTATTCTAAGTTAATTTTTTGCCAAATATTGTATTTAAATAATTTTTTTTGTCAAAATGCCCTTAAAACAATTTTAGGCATGTATTCTAATCTAAGTGACACTAAATATCATGAAAATTATCCATTTATGCTCTTTTTTAAAATCACGGTTCAGCGTACTCGGATACCGTAACATAAAGTTAATTGCTTAAACTTCCACTTAAGTTTTTTCTATTATTCTTAGGAATCTTTTAAAATATGAGTGAATTAAAAAATTTTATGCAAGACAGATGATAACGTTTACACAATGTTTAAGCCAGTGGTCTCCAACCCCCGGGCAATGGACCGGCACCTGTTCATGGATCAAATGGAACCGGGTCACCCAAAGAGCATTAAATTATTTTCATTTTATTTACTATGCGGTATTTATCTCGGTTTAGTGTGACTTTTATGGATATAAACAATCAATATCCCCTCTCTCCACAAAGGGCTACCGTAAAATTGCCAAACGTTGAAAGGGCCCACGACGATACCAAGGTTGGTAAACGCTGATTTAAACGGCAACGTTTTCATTGTTTTGTCATTATTCCTTGGGATAAGAGGAAATTATCTTATCGGAACTTATCACGTATAAAATAGTCGGTATGTCTGTTCGATAACTATTTATAACAACTTTATAGGTGCCACAATCACCAATATCATTTATATTACATTGTGCATAGTCACAGTTTGCTTTTAAATAATGTTAAATAAATTATTTGCATGATGAAACTAATAATACACTATGAAAATACAGTCGAACCTCTATATAACGAACCTTTATTTTACGAATTTTTCTATATAGCGAACTTTTTCCTGGAACCTTGAGCATTTCACGATTTTCTTCGTAACATAACCTCTCCATAGCGAAGTTCATTTTCTATAGAACGAACATTTTCATTTGTGATTTAATATTTGTTCTCCCTTTTTTTTAAAGTATTTCTGAAAAAATTTCAAGTTATTCTCTTTTTAACACGTTTAATGGTGTTCATGGTTTTATTAGATCCTAACTCGCCGAGAGCAATAGAGTTCTGGACGTTTCATCCAAGAAGTGCAACCTGTAACCCCCATTGCCCAGTTCACTAGAAACATCTTCGATATCCTCTTTCACCCCCAGTGGAGCTGTCCCGTGTCTCCGTGTTCTAATTATAAATTAATGTATGTTTAATATTACTCGTATGCTTTAAATTATATAAAATGTCCTTAAAATTCATTAATTTTAGTATAAAATTATTTACTTAATATTAAAATACAATGAGTTCTCCGACATTATATAAAATAAACATATATTAATTTAAAAAAAGGTGTGAGTAATTACTTTGTTTAATATATAGTGTTTATGAATTTAAAATTTGTTTTATGTGGTGTATAAATTATATTAAAAGATGAACCTCTATGTAACGAATTTTTTTCCGGGATTTAGCGACTTATTTACATAGAGGTCCGACTGTATATCAAATTTAAAAATAAATTTTTGATTTTCTACTTTGTTTTGTGTGTGTGTGTGTTACAAAAGAAATATTAAATTCGCAGAGATTTAGAATTGACATTTTTAAATTTTTAAAATTTGAGTAATTTTAAAAATGTTTTTGGGGGAAGAGAAAAAAGTCTTTTTTTTTTAAAAAGTTTTTTTTTAAAATGGATTTTTATAAATATTTTTCTTAAAGGCGTAAATATCTTTAAATTTTTAAAAGGGTTTTTTTCCAGAAGCCTTATAGATTTATGCCAGACGAGAAATTTATTTTATATGGCTTCTGCAGTTTTATGTATGCAATACATATTGACAAATAGCAAAATTGTTGCCTGTAAGCGTTCAAAAAGAATTGCATGTCACTGAATAGACTGATTTTTATTACTGAATTTAAAATTTAATCCATTCAACCATAGTGGTAAATAAAAAGACACTGAACTAAACAAAAACATTTATCTCAAAAGCAAAGCTGAGTAAAGTAAATAAAACAAGTTATCGGTTTTAAAAATAAATATATTACAGTATAAAAATTTAAATTTTTAAAAACCTTTTTTAAAAAACCTTTTTTTTTAAAAAACTTTTGGTTAAAATTATGTTAGTGATTTCAAAAGTTTTAAAATTGTTTTTTGGGGAAACTTTAAGAAATTTCAAAACTAGTTTTTGAAAAAATATTAAAACGAAAATTTTTTTTCAAATATATATATTTGTTATCTGACCAATTCTTTCCCGAAGATAATGATATTAAATGGAATAATTAATATTTTTGTAATGTTTGAACACAAAAATAGAATTAGTCTTGCTCTATTATGGTTTGAAATAAATTCATTTTGATATTCTGCTTTTTTTTTCAAATAGAGTGTGGTATTGTGTAGTTGTTGAGTTACAACTACCTGTAAGTATTAAATAAATATTTTTTATTGAAAATTTATTGGTCAAATAAAACAATTCTTCGAAACAAAATTAAAAAACAAACTGTAGAAATTGCCTATGATAATAATGTGTATTTTTTATTCTGATAGCAAGATAAATAAAACTTTCCTTGCTGTTTTTTGATCCCGAACAACAAAAAATGGTGTAAATTTAAAAAGAAAGGGGTTTTAAAACCCCCATATAGTTTAAGGTTTAAATATTTGGGTAGGTTTAAAATTCCGGTTTTTCAAAAAAATTTAAAACTGAACGTTTTTTTTTTTTTTTTCCCCTTTTAATGTTAAAAAAATTTTTTAAAAATCTTTTTTGGGATTCAAAATCTTTTTGCTTAACAAAGAAAAATTTTTACTTTTAAAAAAATAAAATTTTTAAAAATATGAGTTTACATCTTACAATTCCCTTTTTAAAAAAAAAAAAAAGAAAATTTTTTTTTTTTAAAAATTTTAAAATTTAAATTTTTTTTGGGGAAAATTTTTTTTTTTTAAAAAACCCTTTAAAAATTTTTAAATTTTTTTTTAATTTTAAAATTTTTTTTTAAAAAAATTTTTTTTTTTTTAAAAAAAATTTTTTTAAAAAAAATTTTAAAAATTTTTTTAAAAAAAAAAAAAATTTAAAAAAAATTTTAAAAAATTAAAAATTTTAAAACCCAAAAATTTTTTTAAAAAAAATTTTTTAAAAAAAATTTTAAAAAAAATTTTTTAAAAAAAAAAAAAAAAATTTTTTTTTTTTAAATTTAAAAATTTAAAAAAAAATTTTTTTTTTTTTTAAAATTTTTATTCCAAAAAAAAACCCCTTTTAAAAAGGGGGGTTTTTTTCCCCCCCCTAAATTTTTAAAAAAAAACCCTTTTTTTTTTCCCTTTAAAAAATTTTGGCCCCCCCCTTTTTTTTGGGGGGAAAAATTTGATTTTTGGGGACAAAATTTTCCCCCCAAAAAAAAAAGGTTTTAAAAAAATTTTAAAACCCCTTTTTAAAAAAGGGGGAAAAATTTTTTTTAAAATTTTCCCTTTTTCCCCCCCCCTTTTTTTTTCCCAAAAAGCAATTTTTTTTTAAAAAAAAATTTTTTCCCCCCCCCCAAAAAAAAAAAAAAAAAAAATTTTTAAATTTTTTAAAAAATTTTTTTAAATTTTTTGAAAAAAGGGTTTCCCCCGGGTTTTTTTTAAAAAAATTTTTTTTTTTAACCCCTTTTTTTTCCCCCCCCAAAAAAAATTTTTTTTCCCTTTTTTTTAAAAAAAATTTTTTGGGTTTTTTTTTTTTTTTTTTTTTAAATTTTTTTAATTTTTTTAATTTTTTAAAAATTTTTTTAAAAAAAAAATTTTTAAAAAACCCCAAAAAAAAATTAAAAAAAAAAATTTTTTTAAAACCCCCCAAAAAAAATTTTTTTTTTTTTGGGGGAAAATTTTTAAAATTTTTTTTATTTTTTTTTTTTTTTTAAAAAAAATTTTTTTTAAAAAAAAAGGGGGAGGTTTTTAAATTTTGGAAAATTTTTTTTTTTTTAAAAAAAATTTTGGTTTTTTTTTTAAAAAAAAAAATTTTTTTTTTTTTTAAATTTTCCCCCCCCAAGGGAAAAATTTCCCTTTTTTTTTTTTTTTAATTTTTTAAAAAAAAAATTTTTTTCCCCCCCCCCCTTACAAGTTTTGAAGGGTAACTTATTTCAGAGGTTTGCTTATTTATTCCTTTTGTGTACCCCTCCCATCTCCAATACATCACATACGCTAACCTATTACGTGTTAAACGGAGGCATTGGGGACCAACTCACGTAATTTTTAATCGGCGTTTAAGGGATTAATTATGAACCGTACAAATTATCAAGATAAGTATTAATTTTTGTTTTTAAAGTTTATATATGACAAGACCATGGGATCACCGGTAATTAGTAAACCTGAACTTGTTTTTAAATTAATTATAAAATGTCCCCAATGGCCCCTGGGGGGGGGGTCCCCCCCCCC
This sequence comes from Trichonephila inaurata madagascariensis, assembly GCA_019973955.1. NCBI lineage: Eukaryota > Metazoa > Arthropoda > Arachnida > Araneae > Nephilidae > Trichonephila > Trichonephila inaurata. The sequence goes on from BMAV01000281.1 coordinate 408,283, forward strand.
CAAAGCCCTTTGTTTTTTTTTCCCGATTGGTTATAATTCTAAAATATAATACTAAAATTTAATTAAATATTTGTTATTAATGATTATTTTATTAATTAAGTAATTATTTGTCAATAGTTAGTTTTCTCGGTTTTGTTCCAAAAAACACAAAAAAAAAAAAAGATACAAAAAGGTGAATTTCAACCAGGGACCCCCTTAAAAAATTCCTTTTTGGTCTGATCCGATACGATATTTTATTTTTTATATCAGTGTAAATGTTTATTTTATTTTTTTATGTCAGAATATATATATATTTAAAAATTTAAATTTTCATATTTTCAGGAAAAAAAATTTTTAAAATAATTTAGCTTTCCTTTTTTAATTCCCCCCCCGCCCTTTCTAGGATTATCCGCCCCCCAAGGGGGCCCCCCACAGTTTGAGAAACATTGTACTAATGCATATTATATGAAGACTTATAAGTATTTATATAATGAATTTATTTTTCATTTTTAATGACATAAATTTACCCAACAAAGTTTGAAAATTGTATAAATAATGTAATAGGTTTCGAAACGTAATCGTATTTAGATTAGAAACACATAAAGAACAAAAAAATAAAAACTTTAAAAACTATTCCCATTAGCCCTAGATTATTCTACGAAGAAATAAAAAAACCCAAGAACTCTCTGTTCCCAAAAAAATCCCCTTTAGCCCCGGCAAAAATGCGTTCGAAACTTTATTTAATGCCTTCCTGAATTACCCCTTATTGAAATCCCCAAAAGCAGCAACAAATCAGGTGAGTGAATTAAACTCTCCAAATACAAAACCTTAAAAAAAACATTTTTTTTTTAAATAACCCATACCGAGAAATAGTAAAATTCCTCCGATTTTAAAAAGAGATATTTTTCGATAAGCTCAAAAACCTTCTCCCCCCCTAGAACCCTGCTAAAAACCCCCACCTTTTCGTAAAATATCCCTTCTAGGATAACCTTTGTTGATTACAAAGTGCAAGCCGCTGACTTGTTAGCGGATGGTTTTCCCCCAAATTTCCCCTTTTGGGGGGTCTTTTTTGGGGTTCAATTGTTCGGGGGCCTTGCCAACCTCCCCACGCCCCCCAAAAATGCCCCCCCTCCCCACTTCATTTCCTTTTTTTGAGACCCAAAACCGCCATAAACCCAAAAGGGAAAGGGGGGGGCAGGTAAAGTTCCCTTTTCGTTTTTGGTTTTTGGGAAAACGTTTTTAAATAATTTGTTTCTAAAACCATAAGGTAACTCGTTACCAAAACAAAAATTAAGTAAAAATGGAAAAAAATAATAATAAGTAAAAAAATTTTCGATGAAATTTTAAGATGCTTTTGTCTTTGTTTTGGGGAAAAATTTCTTGAAAGATGAAGGATAGTCCGTTTGTGTTCAAAAACCCTTTTCCTGTACAATTTTTCGACAAATTTAAATATATGGGCATTTTTCAAAAGACACAGGGCCCTTTTCGCTAAACACTTTACATATTTTTTGTATTTATTTTACTAAATAAATTTTGACTAAATCAGAATAAAAATGTCGGAGGAAATGAAAATGTTACAAAAATTAGAACCAAAGTAATTTCATTATTTTGGGCCCTAATACCTAATTTTTTAACAGTCAAAAAATTTGGATTCTATTTACTATTCAACTCATAAAAAGGAAAAAAAATATTTTATTTTTGAAAGGGAAAAGAGGGCCACAAAAAAAAGAAATGATGAAAAAATTTTAAAATTAAAGAAGTCCAAAAATAACTGTTGGGATAGATTAAAGAAAATAAAGTAAGAATTAAAATGAATTTTTCAAAGCCCATTTTCTTATAAATATTTATTTCAATCTTTTTTTTTTTTTTTTTTTTTTTAAATTGGGTGGGGTTAATCAAAAAAATATACCAAAAAGTTTAAATCTTCATAATTAAAGTCTCTATTAGTGGGACTTAATAAAAAATGTCTAAAATAAATAAAAAAAAGAATGGATGAGTATGTTGATAAAATATTTACAAGTTCTCTGAAAAATATATTATAAAATATTAAAGAGTTAAAAAAATAAAGAAAAATGTATATTCTGAAAAAAAAATGTCTTTGAATGTTAACAAACAAATAATTTACATTTTGATGTATATCATTGCGAGTTTAACATTTGTTCAAAGGATTTTTAGAAGATAGTATTAATTTTATCTTGAAATTAGTTTTTTCACAGACCATATTAATTTTTAAATGGTATTATAATAAAAAAGCAATGGAAAGAGAGATGAAATTAGATAACCGGGAGAAAAGTTTTAAAACGCAGCTTCTGAAATGTGTACGTTTTCGTTTTACGAAAAGAGTTACTGAAAAAAAAACAAAAATTAACATCTGATTACATCATCTTCTTTTAATAATTATATTCATTACAGATAATATTTATCTATTTTTGAATGGAGGACTTAAAAGCAGTTAATTGCTATTTCTTATAAAAAAATTCTCACAAGTAAATCAGCTCTTAATATATTTTTATTTTTATTCGAAGACATTCAAATTTAATAATATGTATTACTAATGAAACTCATACATATTTTGCAAGAAAAGTGGAATTCCATCAAATACTATATTTTAATTTTTTTAAGTACGAAAGTACAACTCGAAACATCTATACGACCCGAAATGGCAAATTTGAAAAACTAATGTAATTGATTTCTTTTAAAATTTCTCTTTCACGGTTTTCAAGAATAATTAAACAAAATAGAATTTACGACCAATTAAATATCTTCTCTTCTGGAATAATGTTGCAAATACGATTGTTAAAACATATTCTATAATATTTCTCTAGCATGTGAAGGAAATATTTACGCAGTGAATCATTGCCGTAGATAGCTAATTACTTATCTATATACATTACATATTTTTAAGAATTGTTCAAGACTTTTCGACTGTTTAAGTAATGTTCTCTGTTATCTCAGAAATAATTATTGTTTCGTACACAAATTTTTATGTTACATAATAAATATTAACAATGCAAATCAACATATATGCATAAACTATTTGTGTATATTACTAAAGCTTTATAAATTGCAACTTTGTATCAAGAAGAATTAGTTGTTTATTGTTCTTTTTTCATTTATAGCCAGGTAATCCTTCATTATAATATGCAGTGGAAATTTTTTATTCTTGCTCAAAAGTTAAATATTAATTTGTTAGTTAAAGCTCATTGGTCATACTTTTAATGTTAAAATTATGAAAATTGAGTAAAAAGGTGTTTAAAACTAAAAAACTTAAATTATAATATTATTTAAATTACTATTATAATGTTTTATTAACCAATTAATTTTTGCATGGGTAAAACGTGTTTGAATGATAATATGCATGGCACTAAGATAATATTTTTAAACTTTCATTTCTATGTAAGTTTTACTTTCATTTTGAGCATGGTACTTGTTTTAGTAATTTTTGCAGTTTCAATCATTTATCTATAATCATTATCAGTAGCGCACACAGGAATTATTCAAGGGGGTTCCAGGGTTGAAAGAACACCTTGCCGCCGAATATATTCTTTTGGTTTTGCCAACTTTCGGAAACAAAAAAAAAAATTAAAAACTAATTATTGAATAAATAATTAGCATTAATTAATATAGTTAATTATTAGTAACAAATACTTAATTAAATTTTACGTACTATATACATGGAATTATAATCAATTGAAATAAATCAAGAGCTTTGGGGGGGGCGGACCTGAGAACTCCCCCCTTGGGAGCACCTTTAATCATCATACATGTCAAAAACATTTATTAAAATTTTGCATGAAATTCATAGGTATGTTTGCAGCCTTTATAACTCAAAATCTTATATTAAAGCTGAAACGTGTTTCATTATAATATTAAAAGCTGTTTCAATTAATAATATTTCTTTGGTTTCATTTACATTTGTGCAAATCAACAAATGTAAAATACTGTAATATTTAAATCTTAAAACTTAGAAATATGTGCACGAAAAAAAAAAAAGCAAATAAATTTTAATTTATTACAAAACTTAAAAATAATTAACTAGATACGTTTGCAACGTGTAACAATAAATAAATTTTATTTTCATTATTATGCTCAAAACTTCAATATTCGATCCTTTTTTTTATACTGACTCACACAATGAGTAATCATCAACACTAAAACAGTTTAAAACTAAACACCATTCATTACTGCTTACGATTCTATTTTTTAACCTTCTATCTCCCTTTCTATTTCAATCCGAAAAGAAATACAAAGTAAACGCAACAAACACCGAAATTTGCTAAGTCACACTTAAGCAACTGGCATAAAGCAAATATTTACCGTCGGATAAATTGTTATGTTTTCTTTACACACAGGTAAATACTCCATTCATCTAAATAAAAAGAATTATTCCAAAAAAATGCAACAAAACACTCTTCCCCCCCTTTTGCAAAACTAGGAATATCACTGTAATATTGAAATGGTGGCGGAAAAAAAAGGGATAAATTGTTTTTTTATTCTTTGGAAAACCTTTCCCTCTCATTGAAGGGGGCTGAAACAGCTCCGTTTTATGGACAAAATTGGGAAATAAAAAAAGGCTTCGCTTGGTTTTTTCGCAAGGGTTTTCCTCCTCGCGTAATCTGTTTCTTGGAAGTATTTGTATTCATTAGGATTTTCTATTCATGAATTTGGAATTATGTATTTATTGGATTCAGTGTATTTTTTAAGAAATTCGGTCGCGTAGACTAACACCTGTTTAATGCGGTAGTCTCGTTTAGATGATATATTGATAATTTTTATTAACCCTTGTACTTTGTTCTTTAAATGAAAGAATCAAAATTATATTTTTACAAAGAAAATCCATTCTTTTATATACATAGTCGAACTTCCGTATAGCATTACGTATAATATTATGAATTTCTCTTTTTTTGCGAACTTTTTCCTGGAACCAAGAGCATTTTAATATTTTCTTTGTAAAATAACCTCTAAATAGCGAAATGCACTTTCTGTTAGCAAACTTACTCTTTTGTAATTCGAATTTTTTTTTTTCTCTATTTTTAAAATATTTCAGGATATTTCTCAAATTATTATCTCTCTTAGCCCATTTTATGCTGTTCAATGACCTTGAATTGGTTTTACTAATTCTCTAACTCGCATAGAACAATGAAATGGCCATTATTTTTCAAACAAACAGTTCAAATAAATAAAACTAACAGATTTTATCATTAATTAAATTTAAGAACGCATGTGGTAGTGTATGCTTAAAATTACTAGTTATATAAAAATTCGTTATAAAACAATATATGCTTAAAATTACTCGTAGGTGTAAAATTAGAAAATATCGTTAAAAAAATTCTCATCAGTTTTAATATAAAATTATTTTTTAAAGTTAAAAATACTGCGTATTCCTGGACAATGTTTTTCTTTTTTTGTTTTCCTTGCATATTTATTTTTGATGGGTAAGATACATAAATGAATAGATATTAATTTTCAAAAAAAAGTATGAATAATAACTTTTTTAAATATTATTACTGTTTATAAATTTAAAATTTGTTTTATGTGGTTTTTAAAGTACATTGAAAGGTGTGAATCTCTGTTTATCAAATTTTCCATCTCTAACGAATTTTTTTTTTCTTCAAGATTTTGCGAATTCATTAAATAGAGATCTGACTGTATATACAGTATATTCCACGGGTAATGAATGTTATGCGTACCTATAATTTTAAACTGCATTTTTAATTTTTAAGTTTATCATCCATATAACGCGCAGTCTTTTATTTTATGAAAAAAAAAACACTCAAAATGAGAAAATCTTTCTATCACAATTTAAGTAATTTGACTTCTCAGATTAATAAAATTTAATATAACTGTATCACTTGTTTCTTATTTGTTCATGGCTTTTTCTTAATTCCATTTTTTAATCTAGATACCTACAAGACATCTGCTTTGAAAGTAGATATCATAGGAACAGAATATTTTGAGTTACTAAAACATAATCTTCGGAGTAAAATAACAATCATTCCAAGTACCTCTTTTTAAATATGTTTGATTATATAAGAAATTACAAATATTGTTTCGGACAAAATTGTAATTTTGAAAATTTTACTAGACGTTTTCCATATTCTTATGTCAACAAAATCATATACTTAATTTTGCTAATTTTTATTATTTTTTTAAATTAGAAAACACTTAAACTTATTACTTAACTTTTAAACCAATTTATTTAAAAAAATTAATTTTGATTTATTTACAAAACATTTTGAAATAATATGATTATAAATTTAACAGTGGACTTATTTTACTAAATAAAACAAGATATGTCACAAAGATGTAACGTTTTTTTTTATGCAGGTATAATTTAGATTATTACTGATGAGAAATATTTTAACAGATGTGGGTTTTATATTATATAAATTGTTTATATTATAAGCTTGATTTACATAATATTATAAGTTTGATTTACATAATATAGCTATAGAGAAAAATGGAGTCTAATGTTGATGGTTCTTATTCAAAACATTTTAATTCGTGTGAAATGGAAATGATCTGACATGTCGAAACTTTCATAAATAGTTTGATGTCAGTAAAAGAATAAAAAATATTTAACACATTGAAGTATAAACAACACTTTCACCCCTCGCTGTTCTTTCATCCACTGTCAACATGTCGCTCAACTGTAACGCATATCAGACTGAATCAGATATAATTTTAAAAGATGAAATATCGGATTAAACACGTTTAAAAAAATCCGATTTTCTTTTTTTTCTTTTTAATTTTATGCTCTGTCTCTCAATATACGTAACAACCAGTTCAAAAAGTTCGTTCACGGGAGAAATTTTCTGACGAAAATAAAATAACTGAAGTGTTTTGTACGGTTCTTTTGGTTGAAGAAAATGCAAACATATTCATCTCAACTCCAGTAAAAATGTTCAGAAATTTTGTAAAAAATCAGGACAGCATGAAATGAGAAAATAAAATGCATGGAATGGTGTCACTGATTTTGTGCCAACGTTTAAAAAGAACTATTACTTAACATGCAAATCAAAGAACAATATGCATCACAAATTCTAATTATTCATTGCAATTTCAATCATGGCATTAAAAAAGGAAAAGTAATTCATACAATAAAAATAATAAAAGATTAAAATTTAAAATTTATGTAATGAAAGTAATCTGTTATCTACTATACTTTTAAGATTATCAAATATATGAGAAAGAAAATAGTTGGTATGTTTTAAGTAATGAAATTAGAAAAAAAAACACGTAAAATTATGGAAACTGTTTAAAATTTAGAATATTTTCTTTGCGAAAAAATTGTATCTTCAGATCTAAGCTTTTAAGTATATTTAAATTAAAAAATATCGTATTTTCTATTGTATAAATTCGCTTTCCTTTTGATTTATAATACTTTTAAAGCTATTAATAGTCATTATATTTTTATTTCAAAAATACTTAAAAAACCATCAATTACACAAGTACGTTACTATCAATTTACAAATATATCTCTCAGGAAATGGAAATTTTTTTGGATATTACACATTAACTTGCACATTCTTAAGATATTCGATAGAGAAATGGTTTCTGTGAGGTGAGATACTATAGCTAAAAACTAACTTTACATTTTCCGTAGCAAAAGCTTCCTTAGGTCATTTGACTGATTGATTTAAGTTGGACTCTGGGGAAATACGAGGGCTACTGGCAGCAGAACTCGTAATTTGGATTCTAGGTCAAGAGACGAGGATGACATCTGAGCTGGAGCTTCCTCTCATAACTTCCACACCACGTGACAAAGCGAGAACTTTGAAGTCTGTATAGATTTAATATGCACGGTCCCCTTTACACAGCGAGTCTTCAGTGACATTAGTGATTGAACCAACGACTCGGCAAGGCTGGCTACGAGTTCGTGACCATGACTATACTCGGCTACCAAGGCCTTTTAAAATAAAGTATTAATTCTAAAATCTATACCATAATATGTAAGAAAAATGTACAATTTTAGAGGGGAAAAAATAGGATATATTTTTAGTAATCTTTCCAGATTTCGAACTAAAAAGTAATCATAAAAATCACACATTCATGATCAATATATTCAATTCGTATTACAGCAAAACTATATTTAAAAATACTGGTTTGTATATATTAAAAGAATCAGACATAATTTCTTTTTTCCCTGAAATGTTAGTGTATTACTACGAATGTTTTACTTTACTAGTGTATGGTACAGTTTACACTAGAATTTATGTCATTTTCATTTAAAACTACTTTTTATTTATTCTTGGAGCAATATATTACAACTTTTATAATTTATAGTTCATATTCAACCAATTTTAATGGCAACTATTATATGGTTCGTCGCTTAAAGGCCACATTAGCTATGCATTATAATAGTTAATGATTTACACTATAACGAATCGAAAGCCCTTTGTGAGCCTGTAATAGCTTGAATAATAGTTTTGAGAACGGAATAATACAGATATGTCTTGGACGCACAGAACGCGAATTCGCTTTTAACCATTAACCAATTGTTCATTTGAGCCTGAATTGTTCGAATGCCACTCACTGCTGCTGAACACTTGAACATTGTCTTCACTTTGCTACATTCGCGTTCAATTATCCAGGCAGAGAGATAGTGACAAAGCATAGAAGATAAACCCATTGGATACCACCAGGTTAATAACATTGTGTTCGATACAATCGGGGGAATAGGAACCTTAATCAGATGTTAATGGAGGTGCTGTAATATCACTATCAGTGTAGGATACATGGGAGTCTCTTCTGTCAATACATGCGTAGGGCTGGCAGTGACTAATGATGCTTTTGCCCATTTACAGTCCTCGTTATTTAGTCAGCTAACGCGTGTGACAGACCGAGTATGATTTGAGAGGCCTCAAGAAACTTGTGGTTGCAACGCGCCGGCTGCCAGTAGCAGGTCTACTATGTAAATACATCATTCCGTAACGTCTTAAACAGTTGACGCTAGGACTAGTGTATCGTTACGATGTCAAAGTGTATCAGGAACTAGGATATCAGAGGGTGTTGGAATGGTATAAAGATTAATGGTTTGTGTGTGCTATTATGTTGAGAAATTGGAACATGTAGGATTTTGTTGTGGTAGTGGTTTATTAAGTGTATTCTATTTGGGAGACGTGTTTGGTTCATAATTCATCGGCAGTTAAATTTCACTCGGGAAATAGACACTTTAACCCTTTATCTACCGACGGTACTTATAAGTACCACTCACTTTAAAATTATATAAAAGAACCATTTTTACGAATACTCTGACGATACCTAGCAAGAACATTCTTTCGAATCCACTCTACCAAGATACATGGCATCACGGGTTTTATGATGAGTATTTTAGCGGGAAGGCGAATAGTTTTATAGCAAAATTGCGTTTTCAGCTGACGGCGTTTTCAGCGGATCGCGAAGATTGTCATTTTTGTTCCAAAAATAGTTAATGTCAAAAGATAAATGGTTTATTATTTATTATTTTTTTTTGTATGTTAATGAAGACCTTAGAAAACAATTTGACTATTAATTTTAAGTGAACAGTGTATATAATTAATTTTACAGTTGGATACCTTTAATTAATTAATTGATTCTAACTAAATAAATTTCCCAAAGTTTAATATTTTATTTATGTATATACCTTAATTTTCAATGTAGTGATTCAAAAAAAAATATTGTATGAAAAGAACTGCAGTAAATCATAATGCGGTATATAAAGAGTTAAAGAACTTCTTAGTTTCAGGCTTCACAAAATTTTTGCCTTGTGTGATTATTTTTCTAAGATATTCCTTTTAGAAATACCTAAAAAGGGCTATAAATATTGCATATTCGAAGTCTTCACACAGTCCTGTGTTTTGGTTACTATATCTGGTTAAAATTATCTATCAGATATAATATTCTTGAGTATATAAGTTGCAAAAAGCAGAATGATCTCTACTCTAAAACAATCACAATCCTAACTATTATTTTTATGCACTCAATTAGAAATTGTTAATCTGCATCTTCATTATATGGGGAATGCTTAAGTTTTTAGTTTCAAGTTGTTTTTGAAAACTTTATCTCAAAAATAAGAAGTTTAATTTACTTCTTTCAACTTAATTAACTAAGAATATCATTAGACACATGAAATTTCAATTGGTTTTTCAGTGTGAATCTAAATAATAACTTTAGTTCATATAATTATACTTGTATAATCATCTAAATATTATTCTGTTATATCATTCTTATATATATATGTAGTTTACAATATTCCTTCATAAATAATTACTTCCTTCAATGGGTTTCTTAAAAATTACTTCAGATATGTTTATAAAAGTTATTGTAATATAGATAGTTCATTAGGAAATAATAAACTTATTCCTTAGAATATTATTCATGCAAATATAAAAAATTCCTTTTACATAAAAACTTCATTAAAGGCAATATCTTTAAATATATGCATATTCTTTGCTTAATTCTTTCTTCATTTAAATAATTTCTTAAAACAGAAATAGAAAAACAGAGCAATACTTCCTCTTGATAAATGTATAATTTTTATATAATTTTAAGTTTCTTATACGAAGACGTAATTTTCCTTTTTGTATTTATTTTCTATGGAATAAATTTTGAGTTTCAAATTCATTTCGAAATATGAATCAAAATTAGAACCAATTCTAATTTTGGATGTTTACGTATTTGTCTTGAATCTCCTTGCATATAATCCCCTTTTGTACTAAAACTTATAATACTTCTGTCCTCTTTAATTTGTAATTATTATTACTCATAAGCTGATACAAGTGATAGCTGTTTTGAAATTAATATAAAACACCACCATTACTAATTATGAAATTCTCTTTCACATTATTAAAATTTTACAATCTTTAAGGTATCCGACTACGTTCGGAACAGTGATTTTGCAAAACGTGTAAATGGATAAAATTTATGATGTTTAGTGTCACTTAGATTAGAAAATGTATATAAAATTGTTTTAAGAATAGTATTACAGTAAAAAATTATTTAAGTACATTATTTTGACAAAAAATGAACATAGAATGACCCATTTTCAAAATATTCTTCTTTTGTGAAAAATGCTTCTATTATAATAATATCTTGCCTGTATGTAGCTCAGACCTGTCTAAAGAGGCTCAACTAGAATTTTTGAATATAACTTAGAAGTGGGTTTATCCATGTTTTACGACAACAGAGGGGAGAAATTTTACGAAAAAAAACCGCCGATAATTATTTCAATTGGTGGTAACTCTGAAAATAATGTGAATTTTTTCAAAAATCATACTTGAGCCTCTGTGCAGAGGTCTGAGCTATATGCAGGCAAAATATTATTATAAGAGAAGCATTTTTCACAAAAGGAGAACATTTTGAAAAAAGGTTCTTGTAAGTTAATTTTTTGCCGAAATATTGTACATTTAAATATTTTTTTTTGTCAAAATGTCCTTAAAACAGTTTTATACTTTTTCCCCATCTAAGTGACACTAAATAAAAATTCCCCATTTATGCGTTTTTAAAAAATCCGGTTCCGAACGTTTGGGAACCCTTTTTAAATGAATCACATTTTTTACTAAAATGTTTTGAGCAACAATACAATTAATTATACAATCACTTCTTAATATTTCTACCCCAAATGTCCATCAAAGAAATATGTAGATTTAATTATATCTGGATTCCACAAGTATAGCTCTTTTCACACTACCTTACCCTTGTCAAATCTAGATCCTTCCTAATCAATGGGAAATCAAGGGCAATAAACATATCTTCCAGATGAAGATAATTGAGACAAATCCACTAATTGAAGAGCATGTCACTTACGCATTCCAATTAAAACGTCCCCTTCCATACCAAACACCCATCTATTCAACCGCCGCATATAGAGTCCCAGAACAAAGCATTATATTCACCACAAACCCCTAAACGTGCTCATAGTCATGCAGGTGGAATTTAATACACCACCCATTTAAGTTCCCACACAGACAGACAACAGAGTCCATCAGAACCCCCAAGAATTGCATATCTTCTCCGGTTTGCAGTTAATTATGCCGCTTTGGGAAAGCGGCCGATCAAGGAAATGCTTGGGGATGAAAAAACAAGGGGGGTTTTGGGGCGACACGCGACGGGCTGGTCTGGGGTTTAATAACGTTGTCAAGAGGCAGAATGGCACTTGTCACATTCCAGCACGCTAGCCCTGGCATCGGAGCTGCGTGTGAAAGGTGATATTTAGCTGACAATACCCCCTTGCATTTCCGGAGAGCTTTTTAGGGGATGCATCACTTCGGAAGTGAAGGATTTTTCGTGGTGATAGAGAAAGGGGGTTGAGAGGGAATGCAAATAATGGTTCAGAAACAAGGAGGGGGATGTTTTTTTTGCATCACTGGGTCTATAAAATTGAATGTAGGATGAAGTGAAGTGGACTGAAAAGAGGAAATTTGAAAAGATTGAATTTTCCGATAAAATATTTTAAGAAGTTACTTTATTTATTTATATATTTTTTGAAGTTTAACACGAACTTTTTAGAATTATTTAACATTCTTTTATTTGCATTGGATAAATTAATACACTGAAAAAAATTTTTTTGTGAGGGAAATTCCTCGTATATATTATAATTAAAATAATTATACATAGAATGGTATGAAAACTGTCAAAGCACGCATTACGCAAAAGTAAAAAAAATCCTTAAATTAGTTAAAGCTACGCGTATTTGGGTTTCATAAAAATAATTAGTGATTTAATAGTGATGACTTCATGCAATTATTGATGTGTTTTAGCGCTTATTTGGATCATCATGACGGAATCAAGTGATTATAACACACAAAGAGAAAAACTGCGCAAATTATTAAATAGTTATAGGAAATACTCACACAACCTTTATACAACTTATTCATCAGTTTTTAAATTACATTCTGTAAAAACTGCTAACTCTAATTATATGATTTCAACCAATTTCATTTGAGAACTAATTAATGATTATAGACGCTAGATTTTAACGGCCGTGATCAGGTGAAGAGGTCTTTTTAAAATGTACTTTATTCATCGACTATACTTAACTTAATATTGACTAACTCTTATGGTTGAATGAGGTTTTAAGCACAAGATTTGAACCATTAGCAATGAAACTTGTACTCTTACTAAGGCATCGTTGTCAAAGATTGTAAAATCATAACTTTACTGAATCTTTGTATTCATTTATTTTAATTATGCTATCGATTTTTTTTTCTACTTTAACATAATTCTATCGCTTTTTTAAAAAATTTCTAGAAGCATATTTTACTTATAATAAAGAGTTCTTTTAAAAAAAAAAAAAATCTGAAATTAATTCTGAGTCTCGTACAGCTTAAAACATTAACATCTTTATGCATATTTTCATGAAAATAATAACTACTTGAATCAGTTAATGCATTATTAGAGTAATAGAACATTAAATGTATGCGATTTTTTTCAATTTAGGAAACCTTAAAAAAAATTCCAAAAAAAATTATACAACAAATTTCTATTTATCTATATTTTTCGTATGTAAACAAATAGTTTCAGCAGAACAGACTTTACATAATTTATATCTCTTAGATTTTATCTGTCTATTCTTGAAAAAAGTCATAGATATAATCCCATTCTATACATAGTATCTTCGAATATTCTTTAAAAATATATTAATGAAGTTTTTAAGTGAAAAATTATTTCGTCCTAATCTTTTAAGCGTAAAAATATTTTTGATACAATTTTTGAATTTATACAAACATTAGATGTAATAATAATAACATTTTACCACGTTTACCTTGAGAACATTTTTAAAATAAGTTTTATCACTTCTTCACTAATTGCAAAACTTTTAATACTTAGCTACAATAAAAACCACATTTAAAAAACAAAGAGAGAAATCAGTTTCATAGAAATATTTTTCATCTTGGAACTTAATCAGATATATCCACGATCTGACAAAGAATGATCGTCAAAAATAAGAAAATATTCAGATACTGGAGAAATGTTACTATTGATAATCGAATCTTTGCCAGAGAAACATTTTGAATAGTATTAGTATCGAAAATATCGTTATCGAAATGCATGAAAATGCCAGTAAGATATCGATCCTACAATTTTTTATTGGTTATCTTTGTTCTAAAAAAAACAAAATATGTTTACAATAATATGCAGGAAATTAATCATTTTAAAAAACCCGTATCTTTTTCTTAAAAATTAAAAGATGACCCTAAATTTAAATGAAAGGCCTTTTCGTTATTGGATTTCATATTTCAAAAGAAATAATCATACAACATAAAAAATGTTTAATTTTTTGTTTTAATTACAGAAATTGCCGGTGCATTTTTTTGATGAAAGTTTAAACGCAATTTAAATTTAAAAAAAAACATCAAGTTTAAGCATTTAATTCAGCCAAATAATATTCCTATAATTTATTTTTGATAATAAACATATTAGATATTGTTATTTAAACTTCCATAGAGAAATCTGGGAACTGTTATCGTTTTCTAATTTTAATTTTTACGCAAAGGCACAACAAAATTAAACTAAAAACGCATACAATTTTTTTTAGTATCTACTACGTTCGGACCGGTGATTTTACAAAAATGTAAAAATGATATTTATTTTTTCACGTTTAGTGTCACTTGAATTAGAATATACACAATTTTTTTTTTTAAATATTGTTGTAATTATTATTATTACTACTAAAATTTTTTTGCAAATAAATGAAGGAAAAGACATTTTGGAACTTTTTCTTTTGACAGAAAATATTTCTATAATATATATATATATATATTTTTGCCCATATATAGCTAAGACTTCCCCTAAGAGTCTGTACTAGGCATTTTTAAAAAGACCCATTATTTTCAATGTTACTTTCATTTTGAAACGATAATCGGTGTTTTTTGTTACAATTTCTCTATTCTGATATATTAAAATATGAATAAATCAACTTCTAAATTATATATTTTGAAAATCTTAGTTCAGTCTCGGAATACATAGCTAAATATATGCAAGCATTTTTTTATTACAGATCCTTTTTTCATAAAAAGAGAATGTTTTGAAAATACAGCATTCTTTTATTTTTTTTCCAAAAAAATCATTAAAATAACTTTTTATTGTTATATATTTTAGAACAATTTTAAATATATATTCTGATTCTAGTGTTCTATTGACACTAAATATTACGAAAAATATTCGATTATAAGCTTTTTCAAATCCCCAGTTCCAAGCTTAGTCAGATACTTTAAAAATAAATAAAACTAGATTTTTCCATACAAATTTCATTTACAATTTTTATTTAACATATTCCTCCTTGAATGAAAAATAGTTTAAATTAATTTTCTTTTTTCAGAATTCTCAAAGAAAATTAAATTTAAAACAATAATAAAATAACAGATAATAAATTTCTTTTATGTAAGCTTGAAACGTTTTTTAAATCATGAGTGAAACAATACTGCCCGTGTTGGAATTTTTTCTTTGGAAATACTAAATGAAGCATATAACCATTCAGTTAATTGTGTATGAGAGAAAAACACAAATTTTTTTATTATGTTTCGTTTGATAAAAAATTCCAACATCAGTTTTCATGCTGACCAAATGTGAAAATATTCAAATCAAACATTTATAAAGCTTTTGTAGATCATAAAAGAGGTCGAATGGAGGAAAAACAATGAAAAGTTTAAAGCAATCTAAATATCAAATAAGCAAATTAGTTTAACGAAGCTTCAAAAGTTATACAAGCAAAAACGATATATCCTTTTCCACTCCAAATAACTATAAAAATATTATAAAAGCATCAGAACGCTTCGCTAATCATAGCTATTTAGTAACAGAGACATTTAAACAGTTGTAACACATAAAACAATTATAAAACATATTCTTTCTCTTTGCTTAAAATTTACTTTCAACAACAAAGAATTATTTCTCAATATTTGTTGATAAATACATGCAAACAAGTTCTTTCAGAAAAATTTCCTTTTCAAGTGTTTGAACACTAAATTAAATTTCTTTTGAAAACAATAGAAAATGTAAAAAAAACCATGGTTTGGCAAACACTAAATTTCTACTTGAGGAGATAGAAAACGCGTTCTTTTCTTCCCTTACTATTGCAGAATGAAATTATTGCAAAAAGAAATCGAAATCCTCCTCGAAGCAATTATTAACGCTTTTTTGTTTAATCAGCATAGAAATCACAATACGTTGGCGATAATCAGGAAATGTGATAAAACGATCACGCCAAATGAAACGAAAATGTAATAAAAACAAACGATTATTCTCTGAAGTTTAAAGGGAAAAGAATTCCTCGAATTTATGATGCGATAAAATGAAAGAATAATTGTGGAATGCTGACGTGATGTATTCAACAAATGTTTTGAAAAGATATATTTTTTTTTCTCAATTCAGTTAACTTTTTCCGTTTTTTATTTTATTAGTAAATGCATTATTATTATTTTGTGAAACATACATCCATCTCTTTTCAAATTTCGAAACATTTTATTTCTATTGTCAGCGAGATTAAGCAAAGTTGAATAAGAATATTTTATTCGATAATTTATCGCTGAGCAATTAAAAACTACTTTTCGAATTCCAAACGTTTTTCTAATGTTATTCAACTGAAGATAAATGTAATTAATTTTTTAAAAATGATGCATTACATTAAAGAATTTTGAATTTTTGATGTGGAAGGAAAAATAAAAGTTTGAATAGAATTATTCCATTTTCAAAAATTTTGTTTTATCAGAATTTTAATTAAATCATTTAGCATGTTAAGTTAAGCAAATAAATGAAAAGTTTTCTTTATAGCAAATTATTATTAAATTTTTCAACTTAATTGTTTTTTTTAAAAATTTTAATAAGCAATTAGGAAACAATTTCTCATTCATCTTTATTTAATAGAAATTGATTAACAATATGTTTCAAAAAAGTGTTATTCAAAATTAATCAAAAGCTTTTAATCTGAAATGTTTTCTTCAAACATAAAAGAATAGATTATGGTTTGAATAAAAATATTACAATTTTTTTTAGAAATTTTTCCTTAAAAAGCCTTTATTAAAAATAACATTGGAAATGGGTTGCTTTTAGAATAAAAAAGAGAGTAAAAATTTTGAAAAAAATACTGCGATTGCATGACATTTTTGAAAACGAAAGCTCTGTTTTCGATAATGTTCACCTCAAAAACATGTTATGATGAAATGTCGCAGACAACAGCTTTAAAATAATTCTCTAATAAATTTCTAGATTAAGTGTTGAAATCTTTTCCAGTAATGGATTTTATTTTTAGTGACTAGGATATTTAGTCAAAAGAAACTTAATAATCATTTCCTTAATTAAATGTAATGCAATTAAATTTAATTGAATATATTTTAAAACTATTATCTATTTTTCAAAATATCAAATATGAAACTGAAAACCATTTAACAATTGTTTTGGTGCTTCCAAAGCAACACTGATATTAAGATTGGGATATAATACCTCAAAACATATGATTAATATTTTATAAGATAGATAAATTAAGCCTAGCTACCAAGTTGTTTGAAAATATATCATAATGGTTATATTTGTTTACTAATCCGATCAAGTGGATACTTATTGTAGCATGCTGAATATTGTCAGCTGAGATTATAAATAAACTTTAGAGAATATTAAAAAACATTCTCAGAAATAAAATTTGAAATTACACCACACATAAGATGTGAGAAGGTTGAGTATGTCCGTGCGTGTTACTATATATACACATAATGACCTGGTACATAAATATTTTCTTAATGTCCAGTTATTTCCTTAGATTTGTCCAATTATTAACTTAGAAAACTATTCGTTTCTAAAAAAAACAGAAACAAAAACAAAAAACCCACGTCATTTCTATAATTTATTTTATACATTTCTATTATTGACGTTTTCGATTAGTTTACTTTATTGTTTACATGATACAAATGTGTTCAAAAAAAAAATTGCTGTTATTCAAAAATTAATTGGGCGTAATGTATGTTTTTAGTTGTTTAGCATTGCAAAGGTCTTAAAAGCCATTGTTGAAAGAAATCGAACGAAAATTTAATTTTTTTGATTACTTAAGTCGCGATTCTCCGTCTCCATGTAATTTCTGTAGAACTTTCACATGAAAACTTGTTTCAAAATTTACAAAAAAGAAAGCTTTATATTTCTGTAGCTTAGAAACATGAAATTTTTTTCTTGGATGTGGTTTCTCAAAATAAAGTACTTTTGTGAGAATTTAATAATAATAATAAAAACAAACAAACATTGATTTTAAAAGTGTTAAAATTAATTCTTTTTGTCAGAACATACTTTACTTTCGTCATCGAACAAATGTTACTTATGTTAATTGAATAATATCAGAGTTTTATTAATTGCGCAATTGTTCATGGATTTGTTTCTATTAAACACGAAAATAGAGGAAAAATTCAAGACAATTACTCAGTAAATAATTAAAAGTACAAGAATATATTTTCATTATGTCTGTGACGGGGCTTTACGGAATTTTCTATTAATCCTCTTTGGGAATCTTTGGAGCCATCAATTGAGTTATTTTACAGCCATCCCTCTCAAGAAGAAACCTTGATATGCAGATTAGCTAGTATATATACAGTGGAAGTTAAGTAATCGAGGGAGGAAGGAAAAGCAGCTAAATTGCTGAACACAGTGCTGTTACGGTAAGGATTGGAATTTAGACGCGTGATTGTAGGACAGGCTTTAGTTATTAAAATAAATTAAGGAAGTTAGGATTCTTAAGACAACTTTGAGTAAAGTTAAACGATTAGGATTCTTGCGCTTATTCACATAAGATTTTGAGCTGCATTATATCACTCTAGAATTTCCCTCTATAGTTGGCTTGTCTTTGATTATTATATTTGGTAATAATAAATTGGATTTCTCATGGCTAGCTTGGGTCATCAATCTTCACCCCCTACAGATTTAGGTGGAGTAGATGAAGAGATGGCTTCCTCAGGCGGGAGGTCATTACATGTCTTGTATTTTAAGTGTTGCTACATATTTTACTCGGATAAATATCATTATAGAATGTAATATGGCTCTCACGAAAATTTAATTATTTTCTTCATTTTATATTAGCGTTTTCTTTAGGCTCCGGTGGCTTAGAGGTAGCGTTGCCGGTTCGTAGCTAAGGTTGCATGTGGATTTTCTGAATGCAAAATCGTAGGCATTTATGTCGTATGATTATGTGGATGTAAAAGACCCTTGAGTATTACATTGGCTTTGGTATGCTTGGCAAAATAAAATCGCAGCAATATTTATCATCTGACTAGAGCTTGATTAAAAAATAATTCAAGTGTACAAATTTTGGTAACAAGGCCACCACTAGATGGTACCACCATGATATGGCTCTCACGTTTGAAAACTTACAAAGAGGACAGTGTCTGCAAGGGCTAAGTTGCTAACATGCAGTCCCATTTGGAAAAAAATATTAATGTTTTATTTTCTTAATTTGATGTCAATGTTACAGGAAAATGATGAAATTAGGAATAGCATCAAATCCCTAAGGAGGATGATCACTTGACGGGAGATGTTAAAATAACGTCTCTTCAAGGTCATTTCCCTGATAAAAGTAAGGGATTTGAACGAATCTCTGAGCTGTTTCAGTGAAATGATGAAATAATATTGTCAAGAGTTTAAAAGTGTTTATTTAATAAATAGGGTGCATTATTAAACGTAGAAGTAAGTAATACAACAATAGTCAATGAAATACAAATTATTTATTCAAAACTAATTAACAAATAATAAGAAAATTAGGTTGATAATCAATCCCTATGTTAATCCTACTGTGCCATTTTTTAAAGATATGGGGTTGATATTTAGGGGATCGATAGTACTACCTGTATGGTTAGGATGTACAAGGATTCGACCCTCCAGGTATACCCCCTTACCATTGTATAGCATTTTGCCAATGCAAGTCCTGACCTCATTTCATAATGTCACTGAAACAGTTCAGGGATTTGA
Source organism: Trichonephila inaurata madagascariensis (assembly GCA_019973955.1). Classification (NCBI taxonomy): domain Eukaryota; kingdom Metazoa; phylum Arthropoda; class Arachnida; order Araneae; family Nephilidae; genus Trichonephila; species Trichonephila inaurata. The sequence continues at coordinate 428,182 of BMAV01000281.1, forward strand.
TAAAATAACTTACTTTCATCAGGGAAACGACCTTAAAGAGACGTTATTTTAACATCTCCCTTAGGGATTTGATGAAATTCCAAATTTCGTTATTTCCCTGCGTCATCAATATAAATCATTTGTTATTGCTATTAATTATTTATTTAACCTCATTGTGACATTTATATATACGTATTTCATGCATTTCCTTCTTTCTGCACACATTTCCAATTACATACTAAATTTATAAAGCATCATTTTTCTTAGAAAAAAAAAAACTTCATTGATCCATAAAAGCTCATTAACTTTCTAAAAAGAAACAATTCCAAAATTTGTACTAGCATTTAAAACAGCTTCAACAATACCTGCCTCGATGTGTGCTTCACCTTAACACAAACAAGTTTCTAACAACTCCCCTAGGTGCAATAAATCACCTGAATGTCAATTTAAATGATAGTCTATTCGGAAAGATCCTGGAAGATATCGAACCCAATATCTTGTCTCTCTCCTTTTCAACGTCCGCGTTTAATGGATCATCATCAATGTATCAAACGGAAAACCCATCTGGTACCGTTGCAAACACGCGCATACTTCAGGCTGGGAGACAGATAATTGGGCACTTTGGAACGCGACACAATTAGCAAAAGCAATTAGCATCTTTCTATCCCTTTAAAGTCCGAATGAAACCCTTTTAAAAGGGCAGATAATTATCTGGATATATGGCGGGGCGGGCAAGCGAATAGCTTTGGCGTTTGCAAGAGACTTAGTAAACTGCCACTGGGTCAGAAGATGTAATGAGAATGATTTAATTTGACCCAATGGGTGACATACGTTTGGAAAGAAGAAATCTTAGTGGAGATTGGGGACTGCTGTTGAGAAATGAGAAGTTTCTAGCGTTATCCTCGCGTGTTTGTCGTATTCGTTAGAGCGTCTATCTAAAAGAGTTATCAAAACTGTTTTAAAAGAACAAAAAAAATGCGATGTTTTTTTTTATTATAGTAATTAACAACTAGTGAATTCTCTTATAATTTTATAAAATATTTAAATCTTCTTACAACTTCCGCGTATTTCAGTTGTAACTGTAACTATTTTGAATTTTATGCTTGGTTTTTATAAGGATCTAGAATACGTTTCAAATATTAAGTTGCCAGTTAAAAATTTAAACCAAAAATAGAATAATTAATTTAGTTCCATAAACATACATAATCTTTTCTTTTTTTGCTTAGGGGAAGTGGTTAGTGAAGTGACGCGTGCCGAAGGATCCGGGCAACCCAAAAGGGTATTTTTAAATGTATAATCCCTGTGCGGCGAGGGTACTTTAAATGTGCTAATTATCATTGGAAACATTTATCGCGGTTCTATCCTCTCCACACACATCCCATGTCAAACAAAATTCTTTGGTGAGCCTGATAGTGTGGCTAGTTGATACGACAGCAAGCCTTCTGGTTGGTTGCTTAGAAACTGGCAGTGGGGAGCTACATCTGCTTGGAGATTGAGGAAATGAAGTGTGGTCCATGGATGAGTGGCTGCGTTGCTATTAGTCGAGGGTCGGATGAGAGCTGTCTCTAAATAACTGTCCTGGTATGGGAATTAAAGCATAAATAT
>BMAV01000283.1:3681-46281 GCA_019973955.1 Trichonephila inaurata madagascariensis
GTAAACTATTTATCGGTATAATAGTTTTAAATACAACGCTAAAAATTGCTCAAGTATTTATACAAGGGTTATATAACTTTTTTCAAAATCAATTATTTTCTACTTTTCTGTATCCCAAGTAAATAAGCAATTTTATTTACAATTTTAGAATTCATTATCCAGATTCCTTTTTTTCTCACATATTTTTATTTCTGTAATATCGAATTCCAGAAAAGATATTTTTCCCCGTTGAATAAGTTTCAGACATTGATTCTGTTTATGGTGTTTCTCTTTTTCATGACTTGCCACTGATTAATAAATGTGCCTATTGAAACAAAAAACGAAGTAACTAAAACTAAATTCAGTGACGCAACACCTCATGAGGACCAAGGTCTACTGTGTCCATCTCAGTATTTGCAACCTTAGTCACTGAAGTGCAGGAGTAGATGTTCCAGTCAAGTGGCCAGTCTGGCTTGAAACCCTGGGGGGCCGATGTTTAGCCCCCAAGCGAATTTGGTACTCCTTTATCGACCCATTGAAAGGATGAAAGGCTGAGTCGACCTTTCCCAGCTCGGGGATAAGACCCTGGACCAGTAGCGTGGAAGCGCGAAACACTACCACTCGACCATTGGGCTTTAAGAAATGAATTATGAAAACACAATAATTGGATAATACTTAGATAAATTGTAAAAAAAAAGATCGGAAGAGAGTTGCAAAATATTTTTTTATTCCTCAATTCGATGTCTGACCAGAGATTTTACGTTTTAGCGCTGACAGATTTTTAACATGAAATAAAAAAAAGAATCGAAGGAAATGAACTTGTATTCTATCTGTAAATAATGAGGTAAAAACTAAAGTGAAAACCATCTGGAGCCCAAGTTTCACATCGTTGATGAATGAGTTTACGCCTTTTTTAAAATACATGATTTAAGATTGAACTGTGTTCCAAACCACCTTACATATTTAGCCTCCTCGTCAATTCAGTTAAGAACTAGGATGATTGGTGTAAAATATCTGACCAAGAGGGTAGCAGTATCCATATTTATATCCAACTACAAAAATTGACTCAAAAAGACAATCAAGACTTCGGCTCAATATTCGGAAATGTACTTTTAGCCATTGATGTTGGATTTTAGGCAATTCTAAGAAAAAAAACGGTGATGTGTGTGATCTTTGAATTCTTTCCCATAGCCCTAGCTAGATCCATCACCTTATCAATTAGATTGTTGGCGTCAAAACCAATTTCTTCATCCTTCAAATATTGAAACATATATCGTTGCACCACGATACCTATTTCCAGTGTTGTTGTTGTTGCTCTTGCCACCTGTCTGACATAGTCAGATCGAGGCCCACGAAATTCATTGTGGCATTGGGCTAGATGTACGCCTTAGCCTTGAGCACCATACAGGTGACAGTACGACTTTAGCTCGGTGAAAATCCCAAACGGACGATAGAACATTACGATAGATTGCACGACCATCAATCTCCACCTCCACAATCAAGGCATGGAACTGAATTGGAGGGAAATTTTCTCCAGTTCCCTTCACTCGAGATTCAGTCCACAAGACTTTCGGACCCACTGATTTAACGAGCACGTACTCCGTGTGTACTCGGAGGTATCGGGAATCGAACCCAGGCCTTCCGGTCTGGAGTTCGGGGCTCTAACCACTGGGCTATCCACGAACCTGTATTTCCACACAGTAGATCATATCTCATGTAGAACTTTATGGCAATGAGTTGGTAGAAAAACTGGTAAAGAAAGGCTATAAGCATCCATCTCGCTCCAGTCTCTCCGTTTCCTTTTTGAAATCATATCAACTGAAAATATCTTAAAATTTGATCTAGATAGCCTTCCAATTTATCGCTGGTATGTGGTTAAAACACCCTGTGCGACTCTATCCCTCTAGTTTGACAGAGACTTGTGACTTTGAGACTTAATTCTCAAATATTGCCAGCGTGTTGTTGTTGTGAATAATGTCACCTGTCTGACGTAGTCAGATCGAGGCCCAAGGAATTCATTGGTGGCAAGGGGTTAGATGTACACCTGTCGTTGGCCTTAGGCTTGAGCACCATACAGGTGAAGGTACGAATCCGCTCGGTGAAATTTCCCGAAGGTATGATAGATACCGACACCACCTCCACAATTTAGACATGGAACTGATGGGCAGGGAAATATTCTCCAGTCCCCTGCACTCGTGGTTCAGCCCACAAGAATTTCGGACCCACTGATTTAACGAGCACGTACTCCGTGTGTACTCGGAGGATATTTGGTGGTATCGGGCATCGAACCCAGGCCTTCCGGTCTAGAGTCCGATACTCTAACCATTACGCTACCTACGGCCTGATATTGCCAGTGGTTGCATCAAATGACTCTCGTTCTTTGAGATCTTGATTATCTTTGAAAAGTACCAGAATCAACAGGCCTTTCCCGAGTATATGAATAATTGCATGGGTCTCTGAAGAGAAATATCTGTTAAGATCCTCTTGTGTTCGTCCTTTTAAGAGCCATTGGTCTAAAACTTACTTCTTCAAACTCTAGAGGAATTGTAACAAAAACATATTGAACTGTTGAAAATTGTTCACTGCACAATATTTGAGCAACTAGTACAACTAGACTCAAATTATAATACTTTGAACAAATATCCTAAAGCTGTTTACATTTGATTGGGTAGCCCCCTTTTTAGTTGTATTATAAAAGTCAATATTTGTAATTTCATTAAAAAAAGGCTAATACCGCGTAAATATTTAAGAGGACTTGGTACCCTTTGAACTACTTTCTTTTTTTATGTATTTAAAAATTATATTTTAGCATTTCATGTAATGTTTCTATTCAAAAAAATTGATACTAGATGAAACTTTTCATATATTATTCACAGAATTTTAAAAATTTGAATTTTTTTAAGAAAATTTGGAAAATTTTAAAATTTTACTCCTTTTTTGTGCAATTATTAAATTTTTGACTTGAATTTTTTTTGAAATATTCTTAAGAATGTTTTAAGCATCTTTAGGGATCGATTTTACAATATCTTAATTAGTTTGGCAGAATAAAATAAAATGTTGATATGCATGCTAAAAATCAACGAAAAGTCAATATCTCTTGCATTAAAATTTTTTTTATATAAAGAAGCATTCAGTTTAAACAAAATGGATCCCTAATTTTGTTATATGTTTTGTAGGTATATAACACCCAAGAAAAAAGTGGAAGTGATTGGTTGGCATTTTGAATGCACTAATGTTTCGAAAAACACAAACTGAGAAAAAAACCACTTTAAAGTTTATAATTCTAAAAAATAGTTATAATAAGCTTAAACAAACTTAAAATACCACTTTAAGGTATTATATATTTTTCTTTACAGTATTTCTGCATTTTCGTATTTTTTAACCCATACATTTTTATAAATGATTAATTTTTAAAGAGTATTAATGGTAAAAAAAAATTCAAGGAAAATGTTAAAAAAAAATTTTTTTTCTGTCAGGACAGAAATTTTAGCTTTTTTTTCCCTCACATAATATTAAAGTATTATATTTGTATGAAAAACATATGAGGAATAAAAGCTGAAATTATGAAATTGTTAATGTAAAATGCCTTAATTCAAAAATTTTACATGCACACATTTCACAAAGGAAAAAAATGGCATTGTATTCAAAAATTTTACATGCACACATTTCACAAAGAAAAAAAATGGCATTATTGTATTGAAGCGGTAATATCCTGCTTTATATATTGCACATTCTTTTTTCTAGTTTGTGAAGTAGATTTTTTTTATCAAAATACTTACTTTAGCATTTTTTCTAAAAAGGGGGCGTGGCCGAATTGCCTAATTTGTTTTCAAATGAAGTTTTATCGAACTTCTAATTTTCCGATATGCACAAATGATATATCAATCGACAAACAATAATGCAAAGAAAAAGATTAAATAAAAATTAACCAAACAACAGTTCAGTCTTTTTTTTTTTTTTGGCGTACCATATCCCATTAATGCAGACAAATTAGCGTAAAATATACAAAATTTCAAGATTAATAAAATTGTAGGAACCAATTAACTAATTATTAATGAATTTAACTAATTATTAATGAATAAAATTTTGCATGATATGAATGATTACAATAATGCTCAGAAACTAAAAAAAACATTTTCCCTAAATAAAGTTTCAGATGTTTACACTAGGATGTTGAAACATCAAAAAAATTGCTTTTTACATTTATTATTATTTGGTCACTCTAAACTTAAATATTCATTATCAATGTTGTATTTCTCAAAATTCTTTCAAAACCATCGTGCAGCTTTGTAGTGTGTGACGTTTATAACTCTTACTCCCTCTCTCACTCAAAACTTTCAATTATAAGAAATCTAATTTGTATGTTATATCTTCAAACTTCCGACACCCTGCTATTAGATCGAATAATGATTCCATCAAAGCTTGTTTACGTAAGGAGATTTCTAGTAATATGACGGTAAATGAGGAAATCGAATACCGAACAATATGAGGCAAATATATAATTAGGTAGGAAGCACTACTCTATATGTAAAGGGATATATAAGAATAGTACGCGTCAATCAACCATATGGTTGTAATTAAACTTCCCCTATGAACGACCTCCTACAGCGTAAACGGGTTAACATAATTCAACGAAATTTTGTACATAAGCTTTACACGAAATGTTCTCACGAAATTACAAAAAAAAAAAAAAAAAAAGGAATTTTTTTAAAAAAAAAAAATCCTTTTTTGGGAAAAACATGAAATTTAACTCAATAAACGATCAAAATGGAATACAGAAGCAATATTAACAATTCAAAACAAGAACTAGGAGTAATAAAATGCAAAACCGAGAAAACATGTCAGTTGTAGAAGGAAAATGTCGAGATTTGCATGCTTGGGAAGAAGGAGAAGTGTTATGCAAAACAGGTTAGGGTATAAAACGTTTGCAGACTTTGTCATGTTTCAGTGGATGATTCCAGCTGTGCTAATGACGACCTCTTCAGTTCAGCATTTGTGGGTGAAGCGGTTTTACGAAAACAAGGGGAATGTGTGCTTCTGCTGAAGTTCTTGCATTTCGTCCAAGAAAGAAACAACGGCGTGGACCTATGTCTACTAAAGGTATCAGGGCAATGATTAAAGTGTTTTGAAGAGACGAGAAAATTAGGAGTTCAACCTAGAAGAGGCCGTAAACGCATCACACCGGTACTTGTTGAGTCCATCAAGACAGCAGTTGACTCACAGTCACAGACAATAGAATTTGGGGGCAGTAGCGCTCATGCAATTTCTCGGAAGACAGGCTATTCTTACAGTACTGTCTGAAAAGTACTCAGAAACATAATGCACTACTTTCCACACAAGATCTGCCATACCCAGGAGCTGCTGGATCGAGACAAGCCACAACATCTCTCATTCGCAGTCAGTTTTCTCAACAGAATGACTGTTGATTTGTCATGGCCTTGAATATTCTGTGGAGCGACGAGGCGTATTTTACCTCAATGGGGCAGTCAACACACATAATTGCCGCATTTGAACTAGGGAGATTCCATGGATCCATAAAGAAATTCCCAGACAATTGCCAAAGGTCACTGTCTGGTGTGGATTCACGGCGATATTCATCCTTGGACCATTGTTCTTTGAAGAAATCAGTGAACGTTAGCCTGCCACATGTTCCGTTACGGACCATAGGTACCAAGACATGCTACAGATGTTTGTTGTACCGCAACTACAGTAAATACGGGTCCTTACATCGACCATTTTCATGCAGGGTGGTGCACCCCCTCATAAACAGGGATCCGTGAGGGCGCTATTTTTCCAACATTTCACAGAGGAATGTGTTACTAGTCGCTTCTTTCCTAATCCATGGCCACCACGTTCGCTGGATCTAATTCAGGGAAATTTCTGGTTACGGGGCTATTTAAAAAGTCTGGTTCATCTTGGATATGTTACGACGTTGAATGATTTGAAGAACTCCATAACGCTTCATGTGCGAGGCCTCACAACTGATCAGTTACGATCTGCTGTTGAAACCAAAGTCAATCGCCTTGAAATTTTGCAGGTGAATGAAGGTGACCACTTGGAGCACCTTTCTCTACATCGTCCTGGACACGATTGACAACTGCTCATCCGGTGCAATTTCGTCCTAATCTGTTCTTGTTTTTACAAACTGAACTGTTTTTTTGCTCTCTCTTACCTTTACTTAACGTGGTAGCTCGATGATAAAGTAATATAAAACTCGTAAAAAAATGTTAATATTGTTTTTTTATTCCGTTTTGTTCGATTATTGTGTTAAATTTCATATTTTTCATGAAAAGGTGCCCTCTGGTAGACATTTTAGAACTATTTGTTTTTCGAAATTCCATGACAGCATTTCATGTATAGCCGATATACAAAATTTCTTTGCATTCCGCTCACCCGTTTGTGCTGTAGGATGCCATTTTTAGGGTAAATTTAATTATATAACCATCTGTTACTTCCCATACATGATCCACCAAACCCAGGAGCTGCTTGATAGGGACAAGCCACAACGTCTTTCATTCGAGGTAAGTATTCTCAACGTAATGACTTTTGATCTGTCATGGCCTTGGAATGGCCATGTGGAGCGATGAAGCTCAACTCTACCTCAAATGGACAGTCAACACACATAATTGCCGCATTTTGGCTAAGAAGAATCCCCAGATCCACACACTGAATTTCCCTTACAGTCACCAAACGTCTCTGTCTGATATGGATTTACGGCAACATTCATCCTTGCCTTATTCTTCTTTGAGGAAGTCGGTAGAAACTAACAAAACCTAACCTCTTTTGAATAAAGCTTTTTTTTCTTTTTAAGCATGTAAATCTTGGCTTTTGCTTTTTCCTCCTCCAACTGACAGCTTTTTCCTGTTTTGCATTTTATTACTCATCACTCTTGTTCTAGATTGTTAATATTGTTTCTGTGTATTCCGTTTTGGTCATTTATTGAGTTAAATTTCATGATTTTCCCAAAAAGGAAATTTTTTCGAAAACTTCCAAATTTTTTTTCCAAAATCCATGAGCGCATCTTGTGTATAGCTCATGTACACATTTTCGTTGCATTCCGTTGACCCGATTACGCTGTAGGGTGCCGTTTAAAGGGAAAGTTTAATTATAACCTCCTGGTATAATGTAATAATATGAAATAATTTATTAATACCTTTAGATATCATAGATCAAAATATATAATGGTTCGCGTCTTCACGCTATAAATTTGCTTCCTCTCATTTAACTATGATAGCATAAATATATTTTCCGAAGCGAATAAATAAAAATGAAGAAGTTTACTTAAAGGTGAACAATTAAGGGGACACAGTACGATTCAATTCACCAAAATTGGTTTAAAAATCAAATTTAAATTTTTTAGCCTAAACTATTCTATATATACTTTTCTATAACCTCACAAAATTTGAACGCTCAAAACTTAAAAAACTTAGAATTATGATAGCTTTCACGTTCGTCTTTATTCACATCTCTATGGCAAATCAAAACTTTAAACTAACTTATCTCAGAAAGATAAAATAACTAGTTTGCCTTCATTTAAAATGCTAAGGCTTTTTTTCTATTGTGTCTAATGCTTTGAATTTTTTTTACCTATTGCTAATAGTACGTGTAACAAAAGTTGGTATGCATTTTTGAATCAAAGCAAAATTTTCTAATGCTTTGAATTTTTTTTACCTATTGCTAATAGTACGTGTAACAAAAGATGGTATGCATTTTTGAATCAAAGCAAAATTTATTTTTTTAAAAATAATTGAACTCAGAATTTATACATTTTTTAAGGAATTTTCAATAATCATTCATAAAAAGAAGTATTGTATGAATACCAATCATGTTAACGCAAAACCCATACCAACTTTTATTATACATAGTTTGACGTACTTGTAAATCAAATTTCAAGCAAGTACGTAAATTTTTGTAGGAGGAGTAGCATTTTAAAATCACTTCACAAAAAATTACAAAATTATTTTCCTTAAAAAATTACATGGATAGCTTTTTATGAAATTTTGAGCACAAAATCTCTTTAGCATAGTATACATACATAAGAGGCAACCAAAAAAAATTTAAAAAATCCTTAAATTAAAATTTTTTGCTTAAATCGTACCATATCCCCTTAAATATTTATCATAAAATAAGAACATAATTTGTAGCTTATAAATTTTATCTCATATTGTAACGGGTCTATTTGTGAACCTTCTACTAATACTCTTGAAATAAAATTGTTTCTTTAAACATTCCATTAAAAACTTTCTCCCGAAGAAGAAGACGTGACTTATGAAAAATCAATGTTTATATATAAACATTAGATTTCAGATTCGAAAGAGAGAGGTTAGGAGTTAAAAGATAGCAGGTAGTGATTAACGCAAAGCTTGTCTTGAGTGATTCGTAGATTATTTGATTAATAATTAAGAGGGATCATTTGGTCAATTTGATATTTAAATTGGATTAGTGATGGCTTGAAGTATATATAGATTAATTTAAGGCGTTATTTCGATTATTTGGAATGTGTATGTCTAAGACGTTCCAATAGTAAGTGATTAAATTTATAATTAAAATATTAATTATATCGTCTCCCTCGCTTTTGCTCCCATATTTATCTAAAGGTGCATTTTCTAACTTGGATTGTTGAGATTTGTCAGGTTGTTGAGAATTGTTAATAAATTGTATTTGTTCAGAATATAGCTATTCTTCCTTCTAACTCTCGTACACTGACAGCCCATCCATTACAATATGTATAGATAAAAATAATATTTCTACATATAAACCTACATTTATTTGTAAAAAAAACCCCTAAAAGTTTGGTAAAACTGCTTATGATTGAACAATTGTATTGTTAAAAGTAAAAAAAGGATGAAAGGAATTTTGACACTGCAAGGCTTGCATGGTGTGATTTCATAACTGTTTTACTTCTTTACTTTTTCATTATATCAGGCAGTTTGTAAATAGTATCTGTTAAAAGAGGCGAATATATATCGGTAACACACACACACATACACATAAACAAAAAGAGAGAGAGAGAGACACTCTAACGGTACGTACACGCATAACGAGTATGTTAAAATACTCTTGCCTTGTATGGAATTTATTGAAAATATTACTATTTAATATAATACCTAAAATAGTCAAAAATGAATCATGGTATTCTGTTGTTAGTGACTTACTGTTTGTTTAAATAAGGTTAAAATAATGAGGAGGAATATCAATATATCTGTGTATTCCCTCTTTTTATCAAAAGCTGTAAGATCAACTATATATCTTAAATATGATATTTATTATCAACAATATTCTGTATATATATATTTTTTTTTTCAAAAAAAATATAAATGTAAATTAGTTAAACTATAAGTATAAGGCCAACTTTGTAGGAAGCTTTTAAATTTGTTAAGCAGAACATATCAAAAAATTTTAAATATAATTTCCCTTAATAATTATTCTTTTGAAAAATAGTTTATAACATTACTATACAGAAGTGCCAGTTTATTAGTGCCCAATCTTGAAAAAATAGTGTCACGCATTAATCAAGAGACACCGCTATGTAATCACCAAATTCATCCGTCTTCTTGCTGACAAAAAACATGTGTTTACAATACTCATTTCAAAGTGAGTTTGAGGAATGTAAACGGCATGAATTTGTAGTTTTCGCATCAAAAATTCTCTATATCTTCCCCCTTCCTCTCTAAGAAACTTTTCTTTTTACTCTGAGTATTAAAAATATTTCTTAAAAAAATTTCGGTATGAGTTGTATCAGAGATTTGTGACAACACAAATGACGTAATTTAAGAGGTAGAACAATCGTTTTTCGAAGTAATCTGCTTTCTTCATTGCAGTTTTCGAAAGGCCAAGAAACAAAAGTGTAAATATACAATTCTGCATTTTTTGACTATGTAGACTTAAGAATAACAAATACAAATATAGTTTCGATCTCGACTATTTTCAAAAATAACTATGCCAATTGAATAAAAAATAATACAGTTAATAATAATTATTAGTTATATACCAACGTAAAAACAGAATTAATAATTTAGAATATATATGCATATAAATTTTCACTCCTAAAATATTAGTACATTTTTGGCTATGGTTAAATTAATAACTAAATAAATACATATTTTCCGGCACAAAATCATTGCCGTATATTCGAATCCCTACAGTTAATATCACACTGTTAACTGAATAATTGAAAGGGAAAATAAATACACAATGATTAGTTAAATTAATTTCGTCAAAATTTTAAATCACAATAAAAATTTTGATATATAAATTAATTTTATATACTAAATAATATATAAATCTTGTAGAATCTTGCTGCCATAAATGAAGGTACTTTGAGGCTATAAATTGTAGTAAATACCGTTAAGACTCCACTTTAGAAAATAAAACTTCTCCATTTGATTGCACTTATAAACGTTTAATTATAATTAATATAAAATGACAGAAAGTTATAGAAGTATTTTATTAAAATTGGATAGAAATTTTAAAACATTTACGTAATTCAGTGTTCCTCAAACAATGGGGTGCACTCCTAGGGGGGCACGAGTATATTAAAAAGTCGAAAACAAAAGATTATTTTTAAAAAAAAATTATTAATTTATAGAGAGTAAAACTACAAAATATATTCTAGCATAATAAAAAAATACAATGCACCTTTACACTGACATAATACACTATAAATGTACTGCACAATGTACTTTATAATTAATTAAACAAAACTAAGTTAATAATGTTTAATAATTACCATGGGCTCCATGGGTATGTCATATGTAAAATTATAAGCAAAAATTAACAATTACTTCAATAGTTTGCACGGTTTATAATTAATCCCATAACTGAAGATTAAAAGCTACGCGATTCACTTCCCAATGCCACCATTTTCCACGTAGGCACGCATATGAGATGTATTGAGGGGAGGAGGAGGAAATGGAATGAAAATATAAACAAAACCTCTGAAATGAGTAAATCCTTCGCAAACACTGACAATGTCCTTTTAAAGCAATTCAAAGCCTTTTAAATAATTTTACGGGTAGCACAGTGCACAAAAAAGATCGTTCTTCGGAAAAACGTATGTATATACGTTCGAGACAATTAACGATTTGGCTGAAGGAAACTTTCATATACTCCGGTGACACACTTGAGGTATTCTACTACTTTCGGAACCGTAATTTTAAAAAAGCGCAAAAATGGATAATTTTCACGATATTTAGTGTCACTTAGATTAGAATACATGTATAAAATTGTTTTAAAGAAATTATGACAAAAAAAATATATTGTACTTAAATAATTTTTAATTGTAATATTATTCTTAAAACAATTTTATACACGTTTTCTTATCTAAGTGACACTAAATATCATGAATATTATCCATTTATAAGCTTTGGCAAAATCACGGCTCCGAACATAGTTGGATACCTTAAGAGGTTAAAGTTGTATTGCAGCCTTAGCGACAAAGTATAAAACTATTGAATTCAGTACATTGTTATTCTATGGAGGGGGAGGAGACGCGATGAAAATTATGATTTTTATATTGCGTCGCAAATATTAAAAGTTTGAGAAGCTCTGATGTTATTATACAACAGAATTTTATTGTTATGATAAAACACATCGTATGAATTATACAAAGAATTATGGTTTTGGTGTAATAATTAATTGAATTTCATGTTCAAATGATACGTTTTTTTCTATATCTGAAACAATACTAGTTTTCCGAAAAGTTAAGAAAAACCAAATAAAACTATTCACTTACATTTTTTTTGTTCCATAAAGAAAATATCTTATTTTCTATTTCTTTAAAATGCTTTATTACACGATTTTGATGTGGATATTATTAGCTGCGCGCAACACACCGAGTCTATGCGAAATTTCTAGCTAAGTTGTATGAAGCATTGCAGGAGCAACAATCTGAATGGTCACTGTAATTCGACTTTTAATTTTCTCATTGACAGTAACTGAAGAAGTTAAACAATGTTTTGTGCGTATCCTTACAAGATAAAGTCCAAAGATTTTATATCTTGAAATTTGGTGGCTACGGCATTAGACTTCCTCTTTCTATTCATTGTCTGGGGTGCTTATTCTCACTTCCAAACTTCAGTGTGGTGGTTCCTCATTTACGCTGTACATGTGTTGCAGAAAAGAATTTGGTAAATCATTCTACAACTTTTGCTTTTCCTCGTGGTGAAGCCTTCTAAAAACAAAAATGTTGTAAAACGGGGACGTTGCACCCTCTAATTTGCATTAAAGATTTTTTTTTTTTTATTTCGAAAATACGAACAACCGTCTGTGAAAATCAATGTTTATTTTTAATTAATTTTTGGATATGTAGTAATACTTTTAGGACTCTCTATGTTTTGAATTCTATTCTTCAGAAATATATCTTGTATAATAGTGTTTTGTTTTTTTTTTATTTAAATACTAATCCATATATATTTTTTGAAATATTATCAAACTCAGCACGATTTCCTTCCTCATTTTTCTCAAGTTTAAAAAAAAAGTGATCTTTTATATTTTTCGAATATAAATTATATCTATCGAAATAATTTTTCTCCGAAAACAATGAATTTTCAAATGACAAACGGAGATAAATCAAAGAATTTTTTTCGGTAATGACGGTGAAAAATCACCGTTGTAAATGGAAAGCTTCCCGTACCTCTTGATGCCACTTTAATATATTGTTTCTAACCATAATATATCCTACTTCCTGAAATTCAATATCATCCATCAAGTCCAGGTACAAAAGAGTAAGGGATCATTTCCTTACTTACATACTAACCCTGAAAAAAAAGGAATATTTGAACAACCATTCCTCAAATATTTCTATTTTCATACAACCTTGTTAAAGCATTCAGTTAAGATTTTTAAAAAAGTCAATAAATGAATAATGATGTGTATTTTGAGTTCAAGACCTAGTTGTCTTTTTTTTTATATGGAGAATGGATAATAAGAATTTAAACAAAATTGGAAGTATGGGAAATTAGTAAAATATGATAAAATTACTGGGATCATAATAAATATGATCGTTGATGAGAACACTACTCTAAGCAAATCGTCTTGCAATGGATCCCTGGACACTGCAGTGTAACTGGTAATGAGTTTGCGGACCACCTAGCAAAGAAGAGAGCTTCCATTCAACATATAACCAGGGAATTCATCCATTTTACAAGTGCTAAGCGTATCATTAAGAAAAAGTTGAATGATCTATCTCAGCGATTCTCAAACTGTAGGGCGTGACCCCCTTGTGGGGCGTGATAACTGTACGAGGGGGGCGCGAGCCTATTGAAAAGTTGAAGATAAAGGATTATTCAAATAATTATTAATTTACTGAAAGTAAACAAACAAAATGCTCTCTGGTATAGTTAAATATAAAATACACATTTACACGGATGTAATACACTTGTAAATGTATCAGTGCTGTACAATGTATTTGATTATTAATTTATCAATACTAAAATAAGAACAAGTGTGATAATTACTAGTGACCCCACGGGCTTGTACTAACACTTATCTTGATAATTTGTACGGTTTATAATTAATTCCTTAACTGCCGATTAAAAGTTATGCGATTCGATCCACAATGCCACTGTTTCCCACGTAGACGAGAGTATTTTGATGTTTTTTTGAGGGGAGGAAAGAAAGAAAGAAGCAAATCCTCTGAAATAAGTAAATCTTTTACAAATACTGGCAAGGTCCTTTTATTGAATTCCAATTGTATGGATAGCAGTGTACAGAAAAGATCGTACTTCGGAAAAACGTATATATACATCCAGAAAATTAAGGCTTCGGCTGAGCCAGACGTTTATATACGTCGGTGGCACTTAAGAGATTAAATTCGTATTGTATCTTTAGTGTCAAAGTATAGTATTATTGAATTCAATACATTATTATTGTATGGAGGGGGCGCGATGAAAATTGTGTGATTGAATATTGGGTCGCGAATATTGATAGTTTGAGACGCGCTGATCTATCTTTAAGACAATACTCTGAGAGAAATTGCAATAAGATCTGGTGGAATATTCTTAAAGATCATCCCATGTGGTTATGACGTAAAGCAATTGCCGAGTTTCGTCTGACCACTGGACACGATTGTCTCCTGAAACATTTACATACAATTAATTCATGTTGCACAGGCCCCTTTCTGCACGCACTGCGATTTTCGGGAGGACATGGAGGCTGACCACATTAGCCGCTGCACAGCCCTAAAGTGCTCCTCCTTGTGCGAGTTTATTTGGCAATCTAGGGACTTATTGCGTTCATATACTTTTTCTCGCCATTTTCGTTTTTATTTTCCTTACTTTGTTTATTTTGTCTGTTTTTGCTTCTGTTCCTACCCCCTTGTGGTGTAGTGGTCTTCTGTTACCCTAGCCATTGCAAATAAAAAAAATGAAAACATTTTCTTAGATACATTAAATATCCGCAAATGTCATGAGATGAAATGGATTAAAATTGTTAATTGATAATTTATACCCAAAATAGTTAAAAAATTATCAAAATTTGTCTGATTCGTAATTTTCTTTACCAATGCCTATCTCCAACCTTTCGGTCGTTAGCCACAAAAAATCCAATACAGTATAGAAAGGGAAAAAAAAAGTCATCAAAGAAACAGTTAACAAAATATACACAGGTGTGAAAAAATTAAGCAACAGATTTTTTTTTCTTTGCCATAGCTCCAAGAGAAAATCAACTAAGAGACACGGAATTAAGAAATATTTGACATCACAGTTTGTACTTAAACGATGACGAAAACATAATTGCGCAAAAAGGAATATAATACACATAGTATGGAATCAAACAAGATAAAAGGGCTTTATTAAACGCATAGTATCGTTACACATGATTGTCAGTCCAAGAGGAAGTACAAGCAAGGATGTGCCCTTCCCTTACTGCAATAGTTGCTTGGCACCATCTCTTCATATTCAGCAACAGATTGTGCAATTCTTGAGGTTTGGATACCAATTCCTCAATACATGTTCTATGGGATTTAAATCAGGACAGAACGCTGGTAAATTCATTCGAGTGATATTTTCGCTTTCCAGTCGCTGCTGAACATTAGCAGTCTGTTGTGGCCATTCATTGTCATCAAAAGACCGAAATCTAGTCCAATAGCTCATCTGAACCGGTGTAAATGGTGAATGATCACCATCTTATATTAGCCAACTCCAGTTAGGAAACCTCTGTCGAAAACGTGGACTCAGTTTGAGAGGTCAGCAGACTACCTATTCAAACGACAACTCCAGGACCACCAAAACGATCTTTTTCAATGGTATTACTGTGATTAAACTATGTCCCGACTTCTCTCCAATTCAGCTGGTATTCAGAATCGCTTGGGGTACCTGAAACTACTCTCACTCGTAAAAAAGATACGACTCCACTTAAGAGATGTCCAGATTTTGGGATCTTACATAATTCTAAGCGGTGCTGCCGGTAGCAAACTTTCAAAAGGATGCAGCATTCTAGACGGTGGGTGAATGGGCCATCTTTGTGAAGGCGTTTGGTCACAGTAAACTGCGACACTTGTCGCCTTGTTGTTGTACGAAGTTGCTGAGCAATGACACTTGCTGACTGAGTTCGGGCACTTTCGCCTGCGGGATGATTATCAGTCCTCCACTGCTGTTGGTTTCCTAGGGCGGCCACCGCCATCCTTTCTAACATGTGCACCTATGATTTGGAAATTTTTTGAAGCTCGCAAAACTACACTTTTGTTGATTTCGAACTTTTCAGCTACATTAGTCAAACTACGTCCCTCCTCCAGCTGTCTGATCATTTTTGTACGCATTAAGTCAATAAGGTGATTTTCTCTAGCCATATTTCACGAAAGAACTCACATTTACAGCGAATGTCTTTGATTGAGCCTCCATTCTTTCTTTTATTGTAGTCTTGTATTTCACGTGTTGCCCGACCGCACACGTTTTGTGTTCACTCACGTCGCCTATTAAGTTTTGTTTCTTACTTTACCTTACGCAAATGTCTTTGAATGTCTTTTTGCTGAACTGAGTGTTCATTATACTGATCGCAATAACTCCTTTTCAGCAATTTTATGGCTATCTGCTTGACATTTACATGGTTGCTTAAATTTTGAACACCAGTGTTGTTAAAAACCACAGGCATATTTTGAAGTGATATTCAATCATGGGTACATCATGGTCACAAAGTGGGCAAGAGTTAGTGTTACTACAAAAAGGGATGACCAGTCACAAGTTTAAACCAGGCCACACACATTCAACTGCTCTTACCAAGGAATCAGAAATTCTTGTTGACGTTTTCAGAAGGAATCTGCACTCTTACCATAAAGCGCTATCTATGTACATAATAATCTTAAAACTACTATCAAGAACACATTCATCACAGAAATATTTTATTAAAATAGTTTTTTTATCTCTGTATTTAGTAATTTATCGAAAATTCATATTTATTTAAAAACAGCTTTGCATAAACTGAGTAAAAGTATTTTTAAGCTGATGTAACATGTTTTGCAAAATTCTCAAACTGTTTCTTAGATAATTTATTAACATCGCATGGGAAAAACAACACAAGAGGTACTGGTGAGTGACACCATTAATTTTAATGAGTAGCAAACAATGAGGATGACACATAAATTAACATCATGCCATTCTCATTTGAATTCAGCTCTGAACTATGAACAATACCTACCTTAACAACATACGTACAACAGAAATGTATTGTACATCTATCAAATATATGATTATTTTTTTAAAACACTGAATAACTGAATCTAATAAATTTTGGTAAGGGGGCATTGCAGATCACACTATAAGTCCTAATTATTAAGTTGAGAGACTATCCAAATCACACTATAAAACATTTTTAAGTAAAATATATAGGTGATAGTAAAGTTAAATTTTTTCAATCTAGAAATTACTGACCACTGAGGGGTTTTATTAAATTTTAGCATGGCAAAGAACTTGACAATCTTTAATGAGAGGAATATTTATAACTCGATCATAATATTATGGAATTAGAAGCTAACTAAAAATAAGTAATTTGAAAAATAATGTTTTTTAACCTTCGCTAGGCGCACTTAAAGAGGTTCCATACATAGGCATCTCTCGGATGCATCCCCTCACTTACGTTTTAAGATGATTTAATAATTTTATTGGTGAGATTTTTGACATTAAAATATATTTGGCATAAAATAATGTTTATAGTAGAATCAGGAATTGTGAGATATTCATTTGAAAAAAACATCAAAAATATAATGGTTAGCTATCACCTTGTCACCACTGTTTACATTTTAAGCTGCCTTGTAGCAGTCTTCCCAAATCACTTTACAATGTTCAAGGGATATGTATTTTTCGAATAATATATTACAAAATTTTAAGAGCCTTTTCTTGATGACCTGACAAGAAGGAGCCATGCCTTCTTTTCTAAGTTTCTGGGGATGTTTCTCTAGGTTTTTCGTCTTGAATAAGGCGTAGTATATAATATATTTATATTCAATCCTGAGTCACACAAAATAAACGAGGCATGTGAATATTACACTCAGACCGTCTTCGTAAGTGATCTTTCATTAGTTCATGACCTAGTTTTCCTAGATATATGTGCCAGGATATGAGTGGTTTTGATTCCCATATAGATATTTTGATAGTTTATTCTAGCTACATTGAGGATTGAATAAAATACAGTCACTGGCTAGACACGCGGCATCCCTTACATGCATCTCAACTACACGCTCAAAAAAAAAAAAGTAAATAAATAAATAAACTATCAAACAGAGAATATAAAACACTTGTTTTCGTATAAAACTGAACATTGCACTATTTTAGAAGAAAAAAAATTTAAACTAACGAAATAGTACTAAGTCATAGAAACTGACGTTATTGGGCGCGCTGCATTTAACAGATTCAATGACCCTTGCCACCCGAAATATGAAGAAATCACCCTCGTCCTTAACACTGATTCCTAGGGCAAGGGACAAAAATCTCATGGAAGCCAGAAGCACCTAAAAAGCTGAGAGATTCCAAGGCCTAACGGAGGGTTAAATACTAAACTAACATACATGTTTAACCAAATTTATAATTGTGGCTGTAGCATGAAAAATAGTTGGATTTTCTCAAGGTTTTTTGCATGTCACAATATAACCATTAAATGGTCGAATAATTATTAGTTTTATAGTTAAATTTGTTATTTAAAAAAGGATGATTGCAAGATAATAGGTTACTTATGTCGTGAATTTTTTTAATACACTTATTATATTTGCATTATAATTATTAACAGTTAATCTAAATCTGAGCTATAAATTATACTACACAATCTGTGTAGAATACAGATATTAACAATGTCGAAACATTTAAATTTTTTTTTCTCTCTAATAAGAGCTTAAAGAAATATATATCGTGGGAAGTGTGTTGTTTGTATCCAAAATTTAATTTAAACCTATGATTAAAAACAGTCGGCTGGGTGGCGTGGCGTGGTTGGTTTGTCAATGGCCTTCGAAACCCAAGATTGCGGTTTCGACCTCGACCCAAGATGGTGGATTTTTATGATGCAGAAAATTAACAGCGGCCATGTCATGTGATTATGTGGCATGTAAGAGATGCCTAGAGTGTCTGTCTGGCTTTGGTGCTCTAGGCAAAAATAAATCCTGGTATAGGTTTGCATCTGCTCAGGTTTCTTCTAGGGAGGAAAGTGGGCGACAAAATTACCTGCAGTGATTGGTATCCAACTATAGGGCACCGCTTTTTTTTAAAAAAAAGTGACCCATCACCAAAAGTTTTCGTGTAGCTGAACAGTGCGACGTTAATATCCACTAAAAAAAGTGATACCAACTTTCGAGGAATATACTAGGTCTGCAGTGGAAAAACTCCAATCGGCAGCCCATTAGAAAAAAAATGATTAAAAACTGCGAATAAAAAAAATAATGAATCGAAATTTATTTCCATGACAAAATAATACGTTTTAGAAAAACAAGATTCACGCAAAGCAGAAAATACTTTATTTTTATAGATAAAAACACGTCTCTCCTTAAAGTACATCGAAAAACGACTTTCTTTCATTTTGTTTATTATTTTTTAGTACTGTATATTACTGTAATAATAGTACGTACATATTATAGCAGAGAATATCACAAGAAAACTAATTACGTAGAAATTTTTATTATGTTCCAAAAAAAATACTATTTCCAATTTAGTTCAAAGATCTTTATACTGACAGTGCTGTGAATTCTCGTCATATTGATCAAAAAGGGCTGAATATCATGAATATAGTCAGGAAAGTAAAAATTAATTAGTATTACTTTGTTTCATTTCTAAGAAATATTTTAAAAAAATCTAAACTATTCTAAAAATTCTTTAAATTATTATCAATAAAGGATCTCTTTTAAAAAACCTATTGAAAATTTTTTTTAGAAAAAAAGGAAAAGAAGAAATTTTTTTTCTAAAGGACTCCTAAATTAACTTGATTCAAATTACAAAACATGTCTGCTGAATCTAATATTTAAATTCATATTTGGTAAAAAAATTTTAAAAATATTATGAAAGTATGAAGTATTGAATGATGATTCTAGTTAATATATGTATTTTTTCAATGGGCTTTATATTTCTTTTTAAAAAAAATAATAATTAAGTGAAACATGTAGAATTTTATGAATTATTATTAAAGTTTAAAGCAGATTTTTTTTCCCTTTTATGTTCCTCTAAAGACCTTTCTGAGACAAAAATCTAGATAATACTTACAATGCAGCAATGGGTAACCCCAAGTATTTCTCACTAAAAAAATTCTGCGCTTGATTAAACTCGAGGGAAAAAGTGTTTTTTGAAAATTCCATTAAATATCCAAATGTATGAAAGGAAAACTTCCTACATCCTTAGAGTTCACTTTTAAATATATGCAAATTTGTCAAGAAATTCAGAATGGGAAATATATTACTTTTAAGGAAATAAAAACACGTAGCATCGGACTAAATGTAATTTTCTGTGTTCGTGGTGATATTACAAACCATTCTTGTAATTTGATTTGAGAGTTTTCTTTCAAGAAAACTGAAGGGGTGGAAAGACACATGCAAGTTATGCATCGAACTGAAACAATGGCGAAAGAAGAGACAATTGGATCTGCCTCCTCCTTCTTGCAAGTAAAGCTTTTAAGATAGTAAAGAAAGGTAAATAAAATTTTACATTACCACGAGCGTTCTCTGATTTTGCTAGAAAAATTGAATCCAAGATTCAATGGCAGTCAAGAAAGGATTTATTGGCTCTGTGTGTGAAACAAATACCGGTGTCCCATTAGTCCGTAAATACTTAAAGAATGCATAAACATTTAAAGAATTGATGTATTTGAACACGATTTGCGAAAAAGTCATTCTCGAGAAGGGGGATTTTTTTTTTTTTTTTGGTTCAGAAAATAAATTAGTTACATTTTCCTACGGTAGCTGGCGCTGTATTCAAGCGAATCTCGGCAAATATGCAAATCAGAGTTCTATTAAATGCCGAAAATTATTGTTGGTCCCTTTTTCTTTTAAGAGCCTTGTGCAAAGTTAGGCTGGAAGACATATTCAGTGAATGGAAAACGTTACCTAGAAATGCTACTATATTATGTCATACTGTGCTTGTAGGAACATAATGTCATTGTCAAGGTGATATTCATGCAAGACGATGCGCCTCTTCATATAACGATAGAAGTTAAGCAGTTCCTGAAAAAAATGTTCCCTGAAGAATGAGTACTCAGCCGTCACTTCACACATGAATGGCCACCTAGCTCACCGGACTTCACATCCATTGATTTTTAGCTCCGGGGTTATATTATGTCCCGAGTTAATCGCAGTAGCCCATTTTCTTTAGTGGAGTGCCATTAATTTTCCTGTACCCAAGAGGAAATGCTACATTCAGTATTGGACGGTGTTATCATTCTCTTGTAAACTATAATTTTGAGGTGATGGTGGACACATAGAACAAATACGCAAGCTTTGTGGAATGATTGCAAACACGTGCTGACTTGAAATAAATTGCCTTCATACATATCTCATACTTATTTCTGCACAGCGCCATCTATAGTAGGGAAATGTAACTGACTTTTTTCTCAACCACGAAATTTCTCCCTTCATGAGAATGACTTTTCAGGAAACAGTATTCGAATG
Organism: Trichonephila inaurata madagascariensis; assembly: GCA_019973955.1. Lineage (NCBI taxonomy): Eukaryota > Metazoa > Arthropoda > Arachnida > Araneae > Nephilidae > Trichonephila > Trichonephila inaurata. The sequence goes on from BMAV01000283.1 coordinate 24,731, forward strand.
CATCAATTCGTAAAGTTTTTATGTATTTTTAAAGTATTTACGGACATGGGACACCCGGTATATTAGCATAAAAGGATAAGCGTTCATTTTTTATAACGTGTGATTCATGAGTACCTCAATAAGAAACTAGATATTTTTTTGTCAGCATCCTATTTATTTACTTTTTTTTTATTTGCTAAGAATAAAAATAATAATGTGTATAAAATGTAAAAATAATAAGAAATGAAATTTAAATAATTATTTTTTCATCCACTCTATCTCAAAACTTGAATTTTTAAGCAAGAAAATGTTCAATATAAGAGAAAAATTTAATGTGTTAACAATGGGCTATCCACGTGATCAATCCTCTCTAACTCAAGGTTTCTTCCATCCAGTGAAATTTGGCATCATTACTAAGTAATATATAAATAATCTGTGAGACAGAATTTCTGTTAGAAGATTATAGAGAATAGTAGATGTGCCGTTGACAATATATCCCCACATTAATTAGTTTCTGAATTCTCATTGATGGTTCCCGATGGATTTGAACCCTGTTGAGATTGAGAAGTCATTAAATCAAACATGAAATAAAAACTAACAGTTGTTTTCAATAATTTAATTTTATTGATTCAAATCTAAAAGCAGATTAAGTATGTGGAAAAGGTAAGTAAACGGTAATTAAAAACAAATAATCTTAAATGAGAGACAACCTCTGAAACTCGACAAAAAAAATTCTGCAATATCTTCTAATAGCTATGCGACTATACAGTTCAGGAACTTTCGAGTGTGGATACACGGTCCACAAAGCAACAACCCCAATTCACTATTTTACTGGCTATTTATATGCTATTTACTAGTAACGTTCGTTTGCCTAGTGGAGCTGTTTTAGTTCAAAATGCTAACTAGGATATACTGGGAAAAAACTCGACTTAGAGATGTTTCACCTCGCGTATAGCCCATTGTTACAATTTTATCAAATACTAACAATAATTTTAAACTTTACTTATCAAATACCAACAACAATTTTCAACATTACTTATCAAATACTAACAACAATTTCCAACATTACGAATCAAATACAACAATTTCGAACATTACTTATCAAATTATAAAAACAATTTTCAACATTACTTATGAAATATTAACTACAATTTTCAACATTACTTATCGAATATTAATTAATGTTTAAAAAAATGTCTACTTTATCTCAGGAAGAAGGAATACAGAAAGATCGTTTGAAAATGGCGTTTTACGAATGTGGTCGAATTTTAAAAATGAAAATTAAAACAAAAAATAAATTATTTTTATTTTCAACTATTGAGAGGGTAAGTTCACGAAATTTCGTCTATAAGAGGAAACATTTTATGGAAGAATTGATTTTTAATATAGGTTACACTATTATCCATCTTAGAACTGTCAACTGAATGTCCATTTATTATTATTCAGGGGATTAACCCAATCTCATCGTACTCCTTTTTGGAAACTATTTTTTTTAAACTTTAAATTGAATTGTTAAGGTAAAAGATATTTACAAGATAAAATAAGAAAATTTGTTTATTTTATCGCTTAATAGTGAAAGAAGTCTTTTTATACATCTGATATAATTTTGAAGATTTACACTCAACACATATGGGAGATTGATATACATACACATTTAATCAAAAATCCTCATTTTTTTTCGGTACCTTGTTAGTTTGTACAAAATTCTACAATACCCACAAAAGTTAAGAGGAACGTTGAATATAACCATTAAAATTAACCATCATTTTTACTAAAAGGATGTCCAAGAATGACTAAAAAAAAGAATTGAAAAAAAAGAGCTCTTAAAACATAAAATAATTGATACTTTTAATTTCAAGAATAGAATTATATTAAACAATTTTTTAAAAGAATTATCAAATATATATTATAATGCAGAATAAATTTTAAAAAAGCAATAGAATATATTAGATTTAATCAAGGTTGTGATTATATACTTTTTAAATAGTTTTGAAGAGATTGAAACTATTTAAACTTCTACAAATTCTTGCAATTCATATATCCTAGAGATAAAGAAAAAATAAAAAAAGTAAAGCCAGAGTTTATAGAAAATGCTTAAAAGAAATTTATTGAAAGAAAAATTTTTTTTTTCTAAATTTTTATTTCTGACGAAAATGTCTAATTATAGCTATAAACAGATTTCATCAAAAATATTTTCTAGCAAACTAAAGTAATATATTTTTGTAATTGAAGAAATTTTAAGTACTCGTTCTTGGTAGTAAAGCTTAGGAATTTTAGCAGATTTTTTTTTTTTTTTTTTAATATATTTTCTTTTCGTTAAATACTCGTATACATAAAAAAAAAACAATATAAGCAATATGTAAGCAATTATGCCAGTAATACATGCTAAACTAACTAAGAAAATATTTTTGATATTAGAAAAAGTAAAGAGAGAATTTGATATCAAAAGCTACATCAACAATAAAGTTGAAATCTTGAAAAAATTTATTTGTCAATTTGAAAAAGGAAAAAAAAACTTATTTATTTTCAATTTTATGTAACATAATATAAGAAAAAAATGCAAACATTTTAAAGAAATACCTTTAAAATTTAGTATACTCGATAATGAATGAATTATATTATCTGCTAGGAAATATACTTTGATCAACAATTCATAAACATACTTGCAACAATTTCTCTTAAATTTAACTGGGTAATGATGAAAAAAATTATATTGAAATTACTGTAGAATGAATTAACAAGGAAGTATAATAATGTACTTCCTTGAGATATACGCCCGGAAATTCAAAAAAGTGTATGCAAATATTCTGTAGCTTGTTAAAATATATTATTATGATTCAAAAAGTATACCTGTAATTGACTGTAAACGAAGTTTATCAAATAGGAATACACATATACATGCACGCACAAATACGTACACTCATGCACAAATAGACTCATACATACATCAAAAACCAATAATCAAGAATAGCATAACAAACATCACTAAAATAAACATTTTTCTCCATATAATGATCGCAGAACATGCACGAGGAATTCCTTGAATAAAATCAAATTTAGCGTAAAAATGATGAGCCTACGGTGAGAGTAAAATATAATTTGAAATCGTCTTTTCAGGTAGTATTTCCTATTCCAATAGGAAGAATTCAAATGCAGTTGCAGATTTTTTTGAAAAAAAGCTCTTATATATTTATTTGATTTCTCTGAATAAGCATGAAAAATAAATATTATTCAATTCTATTTTCTTTTTTCATTGTTGTTGTTGTCTACTTTACGTATTGCTTTTCTAAAGTTTTTAATATCGCGAGACGTCCTCTTATGTCTTAGGATTAGAAATTTAATGCAGCATCATTTACATGCTTAATTTAGTAAATAACAAGTAATATAAAAAAAAAGTTAATTCCTACTTTGAATGGATGAATAGAAAATATTTTATTAACGATTAAAAATTTGAACAAGATATATATATATAGTGAGAACTAATAGTAGAGAGTGAAATATGATATTTACATGCATTCTTATCATAATGAATTTAAAAAAATGTAATTTCTTGTGGCATAATACAGCTTATTTATATAATTATTTATATAATTTTGTTATGTTTCTAAAGAGAATCTACGTAACTTTTTTTTTACTATTTATCGACAAATTAAAATATTTCAATATGTTTTAGATATTTCTTTGCAAGATTTTTATTCAAAAGACGTATTTGTTAGTTAAATGGATCTTATATATAACTAACCGTTAACCACTCCACTTTATATTTCATGACACTGTTTGACTATGTAATGTAGTGCTTTTCAAACTTTCAATATTTGCGACCCAATATTCAATTATAATTTTTATCGCATCCCCTCTTCCATACAATAAGAATGTATTGAATTGAGTAATAATATACTTTGACGATAAAGCAACAATACGAGTTTAACCTCTTAAGTGAGAACGGCGTACATAAACGTCGTGCTCAGCCAAAACATTAAAAGGTGTTGGATTTCAAAAAGATAAAGATTATCCGATTAAAATGTGTCAATTCCCGTGTAATCGTCACAAAAATATAGAAATCATTATTCATGTAATAACTTGCTGTAAATTTAATATAGCTAAGTAATAAATACAAATGTAACAAGACATATAAATCATAATAAGTTATTTACAATAGAAAAATAGCAAACTCTCTTAGCCTTAGGAATTGAGATTGGTGGGTTAAATATAGTTTCAAGCCAGGGAATCTTCCCTTATATTTGACTATAGAACTGAGTGAAAGAAAGAAAAATAAAATATAAGGTATTTTTGTATATATACATAAAGAAATCTATTCTGTAGACAAGCATTTATTTGCTATATGTTGAACTTACACATCCACCCTTAGGTCTTTTTGAAAACAAATTTAAAAATATATATATAAATTCCATGCGTATTCCATCAGTTTCTATTTTCCACCTATCTTGAAGGAAATAAAATATACGCAAGAAATAAATATTAACATACTGTTTGCTTTTAGATAAACTATTCCTTATTTCCCGAAATAAAACTAAACCTCCTCCTATTATAATAGGCAATAAATATGGATCAAAACAATCCTAGATGGAGCAGGTTGTTTTTTGTTCGCAGTTTCTGAGAATTTCTTTCCTGGTGCACTTCTGTTGTGCCTCTGAATCGATATTTGACCTATATTCCTTAACCCTATGAATTCACCTCGTAGGTAAGAAAAACCTTTTTATGAAGATAGCTGTATGGAAAGAAAAGCCGATTTTCAAATACTGGTCAAAAACTGCGATAGGGGTTCTTTAATAGAAAATAGTGCAGATCCAACAATCCAGCATTGCCTTAGGGATATTGGAGTGAGTGAGGTCGGGGTTTATTTACTTCCACACATAGAATTTATAAACAAATAATACTGTTTATATAAAGATTAGAAACGAGATATATAATTATATTTATGGGAAGCTGAGGTAATGTTAAATTAAAAAAAATGTATCAAATTTATTACGATTATTGTTCTTTTCCAGTTATTTTTTTCACGAAATATATTGACCTACAATATAAGGCTTCCAAATTGTTTCTCCAATTCATTAATGAATAAATAACAAATAACACAAACTACTTTTTTTAGATATACCCATTATTAAGCTAATATAATTATTTCTATTTCCCCTTTTGACAGTACAGAGTAGGTCCTTATATTGATGGACTATTTTAGTAGATTTATTACTTATGATTATATATATTTATCTATTTATTCAATAAAAGTTTCCACTGAATTAAAATTTATATGTTATTTAAAACCGTTATGCTATAGGGTAAAAATTAAACCGATGGGGATCAGAGACATATTAGCTATGGTTATACTGGATGTGAATCCGGATAAAATCTCACATATATATGGTATATACTTGGTATGGTTTGTATAGTCACGTATATATGGTATGCACATCTTGTGGTCAAGGCCATCTAAACAGCTTGATCTAATTAACCTGACGTCAAATAAGGCATGGCCAATTCCAGACGAGCTTAAATCCTGCACTTTGGAAGCTATGGAACTAAGACAACCCACGGATGAGTGGCTACACATCTGTAGTAATGGTTCATACCTAACAGAAAAATAATGAAGCCGACGCGGAATGGTTCTGACGACTGTTTGAAGACTCATTGGCCGTGGGAAAAACGCCACCAATTACAACAGTAAGATCTCGGCTGTTTGTGAAGCTACAGCACAATTACTCGCTGCTGGTCTGCCTCCTGCAAAAGTTGTTTCCCTCATCGGCATTCATGCTTCAATTTCAGCCTTAAACAGTAACACACTAACTGACTGCCTACACACAATTAAGTTCCGTACTAAAATTCAAGAGCTCGTTTCATATGGCTGGACTTTGTCCTTATATTGAGTCTCAAGTCATGTCTGGATTCCACGGTTATAAGAGAGTGAACCAAAAAGCCAAGCAGGAAGATGTGTCGTCTCAAACGGAAGTCCTCTTGAGCCTCTGAAGAGCAGAGATCACGATAACAGCATAAATTGAAAAATGTACTGCTACAACCCAAAATACCAAGAGCCTTGGAAAACCATGGGAAATCCTGGTCACTGTGAACACTATCCCGAGGCACCTGAAGAGAGCCGAGGTCGTTGCCTGCTTTTTGCCTAACCACCGGGTACTACTTCCTAGGAGTATACCTCCACCGGGTTGTCCTGGCTGTTGACGAGACCGGAGCTTCGGTGATGCCAGAAAAGATCGTGACCACCTATTTCAATGCACTGTATTCGATGAACATCCAACTGACGACTTAGTCAATCGGTACTGGAAGGCTCGGCATCAAATGGTCAAGAAGCCAAACACGGGAGTGGCATAAATAAATAAAATACGTTTATTACATTTATATGTGTTAAAATGAGCATGCTTTGTTGGTCAACAAGCTGAGAGCGTGCCTTAATATTAATAGCGAAAACATGAAATATTTCTGAAAGTGTAATGCAAATACTTTTGAGAGAAGCTGACTTGCGATTTCGCTTTGTTATTTATATATGGTTGATATGCGAGTCTTCTGAAAAGGATCGACAGCCAGAAGTTTCAAGGATTCAGACTGGATTTGGATGGTCAAGCTATCCTGTTTCATTTAAGAAAGAGAATATTGTTATATTTACCAAGAAAGGGAAAAAAATATTTGAAATAAAAAAAAACTTTTATTTTTTACCTCATTAAAGACTAATAAAAATGTTATATCCTGAAATTTTGTTGTCTTTACTTATTTAGATAAACTTTCAAACAATGCATTTTCACAGCTCATTTTTCGAGTAGAACATATTTTTTTCAAAATTGAAAAAAAGAGAACAAATAACATTAAAAATATTTCCGCTTAAGAAAAAAGTTTTTAATATACTCATTTCTAATTTCTAGTGATTCTTTTATTTCTTATTTTTATTATATTTTTCTTTTGAATCATTTATAAAATAATTTCAGAAAACTATTGTTCCTGCTTCCTATCATTTATAAGAGTCATTTTTAATTTAAGTTTTAGTGTCATGAGAGAATGTGGCATAATAGAAATTTGCTTGGAAAATGTCACTCACTAAATAGCATATTCTTAAATATTATTCTTTGTAAGTAATATAAGTATCGTAATATTGCCACTTCTCTTAATATATTGAAACTCTGTTAATAATTTACGTGGCTAATTAAAAAAAATCAGAAGAACTGAGGAATTGCATAACAAAAACTCCTAATTAATTCTATTTCTTTACTGAACTGTTTATTATTTAATGAACACAATAAATAAATAAATAAACCTTTCACATCATTCTTTTAAAATTTAGACTTCGATTAATGTCCTAAGAAAGTTGTAGTAAGGCAATGATCACTTCCCATTTTAAGGTACATAAAAACTAACAAATCATGGTATTGTGTATTAGATATTTTAACTTAACTAACTCAGTGGATCTACAGCCCATGAAGGCCAAATGTGCCCAACTCAGTATACGTGACCTTGGGCCCTGAGGTACAGGAGCAGATGTTCCGACCTTGCCCTGTCCTGAGTCTGAACCTCAGGCCTGTGGTGTGGAAGCACGATGCACTTATCCCTCAGCCACTGGCCTTCACTAGGTATTTTGCACCAGTTAAGATATAATGCTTTAAAAGTTTTCTTAAAAAATTGGTTCTACAAAATTTTAAACACGCATTAATAATATTAATTTCTTTAAAATTACTTATTTACAAATTACTCAATTAAAAATAAACAAAATCAATTGTTAAAACAGTCAAATTTTACCTCGATTCATGCTTTTTCGTTGGGTAATTTATGTAAATCCTTTTCTTTCTTCTTATCCTTCTTCTTTAGTTATCTTATTTATGTTATCACCATCTATCAGTCATAATTCTAAGAAATATACCGAGGGTTTCTAAAAGAATATCGTAGTTTTAATGCTTTATATATATATATATATATATATATATATATATATATATATATATATATATATATATATATATAAAAAAAACATTAGTATGACTCATAAATCAAGTGAAAAAGCAACTGAAACATTTTTGTTTGCTGGCATGTGTGCGTGAAACGTATGCTAATTTTCCCCCTTCTTGCCAATCAACGCGCTAGTAAACAGAAAGCGTTTTTGTGTTTTCCAGTTTGCAAAGACAGAATCCTCCATTACTGTGCAATGAGCGCTTTGTATTATTAAGTTCGCTTGTCAACCTCTCCAAATGATAATAATATTCTTAGATGGTAGCATCAGTTTGAATCAACTAGCTGTCTTTGTAAAGGGAATAGTAAGGGACGACCAAGACTGTAACTGGTAGCCAACTGTAACTAGTTCTGCCTACAACTATGGCTATTTCCTCAATTGGAAGAATGTGAACCAGATAACTTTCTTTGGGCAGCAATATGGTGCATCGCCTCACTGGCATCTCTAAGTACGTTATTAGTGAAATATTACTTTACTCAACCCATGGATTGGCCTCAAAGATCCTCCTAATAAAGCTTGTATCGCATGGCCTCCATATTTACCCGATCTGACGCCATGTGACTTATATCTGTGGAGGTTCATAAAAGATTGTGTATACGTTCATCCGCTACCAGCTGACCTTTCAGACTTAAGACACAAGATGTAAGCAGATGTTGCAAGAATTTCCTCAGATACATTGAAAAATGTTTGGGATGAACTCGCCTATCAATTTGATTTGTGCCGTGTGACGAATGGGACTCACATTGAACATTTGTAAACGTGTAGGTTACAAATGTTAAGCGTCAGTTACTATTTCATTCAGTTTATGAATTATACTTGTAACTTATATATGATAAATACTATAAAGCGTTAAAACTTCGATATTCTTTTAGAAACATCCGGTATATTACTTTCTCGTCAAAGTAAAAACCATATCTTAAGAATGCGTAACTTTTTTAAGAATACTTTTTAATTCGTAATTGACGCTGTATGAGCATTATATGTATATACTTTTTGTATGCTTTTATATATTTTCGAGGTATCTGGTTTAATAGTAAGGAGTACTTGAAAGATTCAGATTTTGTTGCAAATATTTTAATATTTTCTTCCAAGGAAAAGAAACAGAAAGAAGAGTAAAATGTTAAACAAATATTATATGGAGAACAAAAAAGATAAATAAGAAAATATGGATCAGAAATGGCAAGAATTAAAGAAACATCTCTAACTGCGGGTGAGTTTTAGTTTTTTACTATTTTAGGCATATATGCCTAAAATATAGTAAAATAAATATTTTTTTTTCTATTTTAAAATAAGAGTTAACGATAAGTAAAAATAAAGTTTACTTTACATTTTTATTACTATTTAAATATCAATATATAGGTCTTGAATGAAATATGTTCTTTTCAAGGAAATCATTTTCAAATTAATTATGTAAATTGAAATTTAATTTAAACTAATTAGAACATATTTAAAACATAGAAAAAAATTGAAATATATTTGAAAAACTATTTTTTGGATATACAGAATTCATTGTTGAATATATGGTTTTACTATAGATATATTATATCTCTGTTTTTTTAGAATTCTAGCTAGTAATTTGTATGAAGAATTAAAAAGATCTTCTAAAATTATCCAGAAAGTTATATGTTTGTATGTTTTGGAAGATTTTTAAAACTATTTTTTAATTACTTATAGTTATATGTACTTCGTATAAGCTTTGATAGTATTATGTAAAAAGATTGCTGCATTTTTATTATATATTCAGTACATTCAGTCTGTGTTTCCTTGTAATATTACTTAGAATATATTCCCTACTTTCTGGAAACATTGAAATAATTTTTTTAAAAAAATTAGACAAATATGTTTAAATTTAACTTTTTATAATATACGTGAATGTAATATATATTGTAACTTTTTTTTTAAAAAAAATATACAGCAAGAAGAACAATAAAAAAAAAAAGTCAATTTTCTCACAAGGCGATGAGAACTAATATTCATAGGGAGCGAATTTGATATCGGAGCCGTACGCGCTAATTTTTTGTTTATGTCAGCCAAGATGGGTGATAACGTAGCAATGTGGTTACCTTGATATTTCCCTCGAGTAATACGTGGTTGTAATGGGGATGTGTATATTATAGCTAATTTTTCTTTTTTTCGTGGTAACCCTATCAATTTCAGATGATTTTAATTCGATTTCCTTAATAATTAAATTTTTTTCTTTGCATTCATTCTTCAAGTCACTGCTTTAGTCTTCTGTTGTATTGTGTGCTGTATATGGATAATTCTAATATCATTGATGAATACCAGGATATTTTTCTTGAAGAATATAAGGATTGTGTTATTAATTATTACTAACCAATAGGAGTACCAAATGCTTACTGTTGGTCCATCATGTTTTCTAAAAGTAATGACTTTTTTTCTCTTTTTCAATTAAGATTCCGCTAATTTCGGCTGTCATAAAGTGTAATAAAGGTATAAGTGACATGAAAATTAATAATAACAAAATAACAATTTTTTTTTCGGTTTGAAATTTTAGTTTTATTTTAAATATTCCTCTTTTGAAACGATGCACATTTAAAATATTTCACTTGCTTCTACTTTTTTCTACGGCATTTCTATATTGTCGATATTCTAATTTTTTTAAATCATGGTATTCATCTTTTTCCATGCTGTTATGCACAAAAAAGTAAGTAAATTTTTAATTATTTGATTATTTTTATTCCATTTAAATTCTAGACATTTCAGCATTTTAAAATTGAATTATTGAATCTAATAATTGAAAATATTTTAAAACACTTTAAAAAATATCAATAACTTCGTAATGAAAACTCTAAATGTTTGAGACTAAACATTAGGGAACAAATGCAATTTTTTATTCTTTTTTCCTATTCCCATGAATTGATTTTAATTTAACAAAATAAATTGATTAACTTGCATTTTAAACATATAATTTCAAACTCCTATATACAAGTAAAATCTCGTATATGAATTTAAGATGGTGAATAAAACCTTGGTTTAAAATTTCAGCACTTACAAAAAAAATTGTTTCGCGGAACACAACAAACATTACTTTATTCCATAATCTATTATTTTCCAAAGTTCACGGAAGATTCCACTTGTTTATCGTTCAATTTTATCTATTTCAAAATATTCTCAGAGTATTCAACGAAACGGAAAAAGAGTAAGCAGCTCTTTCCAAAGAAAAACAAATCTATAGATAAAGAAAGACGGTCCACATGCGCCATCATAATCCTTCTGATGAAAACGATACTTCGGAAACTGTTTGGGGCGTTGCCGAAAAAGAAATGAAAAATAGATGAAGAAAATGAATAAATAAAAAAGTGAACAACACAGATAGAGAGAAAATAGTTTTAAGTTGCGCCAGGGAGCAAACGTATATATATTTGGATGAATTTAGGGAGGATAATCGGGAAAAAGAGCGAAAAAACCTTCTATGAAAGTTTTAAAGGAGACGAGAAGATATAAGTGGTGTGTTCTCTCTCTGCAAATGCTTTTGAACATAACGTTCTGCATTTTTAGAACATCTGCTTTGCCGTACTGTAAACGTGGAAGATGAAATGCTGAGTCAAACAGAACTAGCATATTTGTCCTACTCAACTTTTTGGAGCTGTAAGAAAGAGTATAATTATATTAATGTATACGGACGAACTTTTACTATACCATCAAATTGCTAAAAATTTTGTTTTATTTGTTACCACTTTTTTATTTAAAGTGTAAAGTTTAACTAATATAATATCTAGAAAAACAAACGATCTATTTAAAACTATATACTAAGTTGGATCGAAAACTTTGTGTGTTCAGAATTTCAAAATCTACCTATGGCAAAAAGATGAAAAGTACTACTAGAAAGTTGCTTAGGCATTTGAGCTTTGTTGTGGTAAAAAGTCCAAGTTGTTTTTATTAAAGGAAAACATGTATTTTAGTATATTTTAACATTTATTGCGTTGAGAGATTACCTACTAAATAGTTACAAGAAAAGTATCAGGTACATTTAACAGATTCCTTTGTATTAAATTAAACATAAATTAACTTACAGTCAAATTGCTGTACACAATAAAGCAGAAAACCGAAAAAAGCTTGGATCTAACTGATTCGATGGTGCGGGAAGGGAAAGCTGTTATTATAAAATGCTCAAATGTACATTGCATTCCCTTTTTGGTACTCATTTATCAATAATAATTGTTTTTGTAATGTAGAAACTTAATTTTAATTTCTGTCCAAAATGATCAAACCAAACTTAAGTTTATCTTTTTTTTTAAAAAAAATGGACGACTTTCCACCAATATTAAATTTTGAACTTATTTTTTTCCTGTTATCTCTATACCATAGAACATTATTTCCACATAGGTAGCTTCTGATTATTGATAATTTTTTTCCATATAACCAATCTACCCTATTTACAATTTACAAATGTGATAAGCAGAGATTAAGCAAGACCTCAAAAAATACTTAGTATCATTCTTTAGAATATAGTATATAGTGGAAATAAATTCTTCGTGTTTTTTAATTTCTCTTAGTAGCACTATGAATTTTTACTTTTCTCCTATCACTGATAATTACACTAAAAAGTTCATAATTTCCCTCACTTTTCTTAAACAGAATTCCGTCAATAATTTTGACAAAGACATGTATTACTTTACTAATAGTAGACGAAGTAATTGTATTATTAATCTTATCTTCTATAATTTAACATGATGAAAAATTATATGTGTGTATTATTAAAATTTCATACATGTTTCGGAATGGAAAATATCTTTATGAATACCAAGTCACCAAAATCACATAAAATGAAACAGAAGGGAACAATACATATAGAAATGTTAATTTTGTACGCAAAAAATGCACTTAATATTTAGTGTGAGTTAAAAAGAAATCATTCTAAAAATACTCAATACAGTTTCTTTCTTAATTTTGTAGATTCTTTTGTATTATACTTATTAAAAAAACCACAAAAAGAATTTATAGATTAGTTCAGGGGTCATCCACGTCCCTTGTCCAAGATTCAAAATTACGTGGTCCGTCGCCAAAAGCCCTCGTGTAGCTGAACTGTGCGACGTTAATGTTTAATCAATCAATTACCTTTTTAATTGACTATCAGTTGTTGACTTTTCTGCATCGAAAGTTTCATTTCTGATAGCTTTTGTAATTCATTGTAAGCAATGTGTTTACATTGGAATAAATGGAACATTTTAAAAAGAATTCTCCTAAAAATATTTATAATTCGATCATTTATATATATTTGATCATGAGTAATATTTAAGTATATTACTCAGTAATATTGAGTAATATTTGAGTATGTGCCTTAAACAAGTATATAATTGTGTGTGTGTGTTAGATAATATTCAATTATAATAATAATAAAAATATACTTCAAGATAGTATTCATTTATATTCATGGTAGAAAATTTTCATGAAAATATTTAGCGTATAATATTCTTATATATCTACTGTATGGTTTTCTTTGAAACATCAAAATTTTATCGCTATTAATATATTATTTATAGGGCATTAAGTTAAAATATTAAAAAAAAATTTAAGCATACAACTTCCCAGTAACATTTAGTACAAAAGCTTGTGACCAAATATGGCGCATATATGCAAAGATTTTAGTCTAGAAATTGGCATTTATTCGTTCAAAAAAGAGTGTTTTCAAATATTGAAGCATTCGTTCTCTTTATCATAAGCTGCCTATGCATTATAGACATTATATTCTTTATCTTCTCCGATGCACTACAACTGCTTTTATTCCTCCGCGTTCAAACCACTTTCAGATTTCTTAAAAAACTATATCAATACTATTTCTTTTTGAATTTCTTATGATATTGCAATATGCGCAAAGGATATAGCCTATCCGAAAAAATGGGTCTGTAAATCTTTAAAAACGATAACGGATTACGATAGCAATATCGAAAATCGCTGTTGTTTTCCCTTTCATATTGCCACGTTTTCTTAGTGCAGTTACATACTACTTTAGAGAATAGGCAGTAAAACAGAGATTTTGCTCGTCTTGATGGAAATTTGTGTATAATCCATCGAGTTATAAATTATCTTTTTACTTTGCTATCATGTATATATTGTTAAAAATACAATTAATGAAATGTTATTCAAAAATCGATGATGTCCTTTTGAATTATAAGGAAAAGTCTATATAAACCACAGTACACAGTAATAGAGAGGGGCGTTATAATATTTAAGAAATAATAATAATAAATAATGAATGTTTATATAAATAAAGAACCTAGATAGAACACCATATATTAATATGTACATTTCTATAGTTATGTTAATTTTTTTCACAAAACAGATCATTTTAGGTCTTAAAGTAATACTTTAGAGATTTATTCAGGTAACACACACATACAAAAAAATAACCAGAATTAGAGTTTTCAAAAATAATGATGTACTGAATTACAATAATTACTTTTCCCCATGTTATTACTTTAAAAAAATCTCTACTGTTCGAACGTTTATAAAGTACTGCGGAGAATAGAACTCGTGACCTTCGAATTCGTAAGCGTGTAACTCAGTGGCGTAGAGTGGGCTTTCGCCATCTAGGGCCGACCGGAAATTTGCCGTCTCTCTATTTTAATTATTAGTCAAGAAAATTAGTAAAAGTTAAAAAAAAGCAGCTTATATTTTTTTTATTGATTAAAAATGAACTTGTCGTGTTTTTTCCATAGCAAAATTTTTATACAATTGTCAATATCGATATGTATGTCATGTTCAATTGACAGAATAGCTAAATTTGTTCGCCTTAACGTGAACATTGTCGATCTGAGATAATTTTTGATTAATTTTAGCTTAAAAAGCTTCTCTCGAAACTGGCTTTACTGATGATAGATGTTAAAAAAATTTCAACTGTTTGATAATGCTTGGTAAGTCATCTTCAAGTTTGGGCTCAATGATATATTTTAATAAACCCAAAACGCCAGAACTAATGAGTTTTTTTTACAGCCCGGTTCTGTTGCAGCTAGGAAAGCATGTATACATACCCATTCAAGTTGGAATTCTTTTTTTCATGAACTTTTCCTTTTCTTCTTGAGGAGCTTGATTTAAGTTAAGTTCGTCCATGCTCAATATCACTTCAGGCCTTAAAAAAGCATATTTTTGCGCTAGATTCTACAACGGTTGGAATCTTTCTCGAATTTCAGTAGTTACTCTGCCTATTGAGGAAAACATTGTTTGCATCAAGTCATTTACGTAGGATAACTGAACATCTTTACTTCGGTCGCCAAATATATGCTTCATCTTGATTCGTCTTGGGATTCAAAAAAAATTTAAAGCTTTTCACATAAATTTTTAGCATGTATTAAAGCGTCATCCCCGAATTCCTCTCGTTTAGCTTCTAATACGGTCTGTAAAGCACGTATTTTTGTAGCACATTGATGGATATTTAATCCCTCAATTTGCAAGTAATTTTGAGTATCATTGATTTGACACAGTGCCGGTTGCCAGAAGCCTAAGTAACATGAAAACGAGTGCGATTGCATAGCGACGAATAAACTTCCTGCATCTGTGCGTGTATTAAAGCTTTCTCTCGTCTGTCAGTTTTTCCGGTGCAGTTAAAGTTTCTTTGTAATGGTGTCTAATATAATTTACAGCATCTCCTCTAGCGCTCCAATGTGTGTCCTGAATCCTCTTCAAACTTTTTCCTGTGGATTCAAGAAAAACTTCCCATTGGTACATCGACGTAGAAAAATAAAGAGTAGCAGCGTTCTAGCGTACCAAAGAAAGTCATCGATTTTACTTCCACTGAAGCTGCATGTACGCGAAATAGGTTTAACGAATAGTTTGAGCAAGGAACAAATTCGGCATTAGGATTGTATAATGTATCCGCTGTTGCACACCTGTGTGGCATCCAATCATCGCAGCAGCATTATCGTAAGCTTGCCCTCTTAAGTTCACAATGTCGAGCAAATCAGCCTTAAGTTTGCTTACTATCACGCGACTTATACGCTCCTTAATTTTGTTTTTCGTTTCAATGAAATTTATATAAAAGAGAGATTCCTCTACTCTAAATTCCTGGTTTTCAATCAGCACATATATTACTACTTGGCTTGCTTGACCTTTGTGGGAAATATACGGGGTGCTATCAGAAATCATGGCATAATATTTAGCCTTTTGGACATGAGCTATAATTACTTGGCGAATTTTGTTGCCTACAATTTCTTTAAACTTATTTTGAATTTGAGTGATATAAGTGAGAGAACTGTTTTGGCCCATTTTTATCCTTACTAAATGCTCCTGAGAACAGGGTCGTACTTTGCCAGAAGATTTACCAATTCTAAAATCTTGCTTCTATTAGTACTAGTGTCATCTTCGATGTGCCCACGCAACGCCAAATTTTATTTTACCAGAAGTTGTATAGTAGCAAACATTCTTCTCAGAATTTATTGCCATTTTTTTAGTTTCCTTTGCCAACAGTTCTTGTTCTTTTTTATCAATCGTTTGTCCTTTCCAAAGTATCTTTTCTAACTCCTTCCATTTGCAAAATTTTTTGTTATGTGGAGCACTTAGTTCATAATTGGCAACCTTGGGGTTCAGTTTCCACCAAGTATTAAATCCGTTGGTGGAGTAAAATTTCGGCGTGTTAGAGGAATCTGCGTTTTCGAATAAACAACAAAAGAAGCAAAAGAATGAAGCTTTCGAAGGATAATATGCCATTTAAGAGCCCAAAATGTTTTCACCGTTTGGCAATGTCCGGATAAATTTTAACAGCTTTGGTGTTTCGTGCAATTGTATGCTCTATGTACGAGGGAGAAGAGATAAAAGGCATTTCCCCAAGCTTCAACGACACCCGTTATCTCCTCTCTCCAACCCATCATTCGTCATCACATGCGGTCAGTTTATACGCACACTTATAAGGCAGGCACCCAAACCCAAAGCCATTAAAATTAAGTCGACTGTCTGAACCCCCGCCTACCCTACGCCAAGGTCTGATTGGGAGTCCCTTCTACGTCTAGGGAAAATTTCCACTGTCCCAAACAGAAGGAGAATACAATTGTACGAAACACCAAAGTCGTAAAACTTTTACGACTTTTGGCTTTTGTGACTTCACCCCGCTCCACGCGCCAACCTATTGCACCCGCGTGGCCCCCCTTTTCTTGCGTAAGCGCAATTTGGAGTTTGAAATATTTTTTGGATTTAATTATTGCGGTGCTTGTCAATGCCCCTTTTCGTAGGACGCTCGGGGCCATGGCCCTCTCGGCAACCCCACGCTACGCCACTGGTGTAACTTACCGCTAGACCAAAGTAATCATTTCAATCCAGAGGCTGTTACTGGCTTGTATAGGTACCACCGCTACATAGGAGAACGAACGATATAGGTGTTATGGTGAGCGTGTGAGTTGTTGCTGCTGCATCAAATGTGTCTGACGGCTTGATTGTTGTGTCATGTGGATTTGACTGCTTTTACTTGCTTTTGCGGTGGGTAGATGGCGCCACGACAGCTGCGCGAAGGTTGCGTTTATCTTTGTTCAGCGTCAAGGTCACCAATGTGGAGGATAGAACTCGCCACCTTCAGATTCGTAAGCATGTAACTTTCCGCTAGACCAAAATAATCACTTCAGTCCGGAAGCTGTTACTGGCTTATATAGATACCACCGCTACAGTACTATCGGAAATTGAAAAGTTTTGGTGAACAGAGTTATAAAGGCTTTTGAGTTAGATTTAACTTCTTCTGAAAGCAAATTTTTTCTCTGTCACGACCGTAAACACATCATTTAAATTCATAAATGAGCGAGTAGTTGAGATCTTACTTAGAGTTAAAATGATAAGTATATACACAAAAGTAAATGAATACAAAGAAGGGCTTAAAGGTTCTCCCAGTGCATTGTGTCTAGCTCATGATGTAAAATAGTTTTAAAAGTAAAATTAATATTTCTGTAACAGTATTGAGGAATTTTATTCTTTTATAAATATTTTCCTATGCTTTTAAGTTGTGGTTACCTTTCTCAAATAATTATAATAATTTAATTAAATACTTTTATGCAATATTATTCATTTTGCTCTAAAGAATATTTTATTTTATGAATATTCATATTTCATTAATTTCCTTTTTATCAGGAGGCTTTTTATATTAATAAGATTTTTTTGTAAATCTACTATTTTATATATATATATATATACATATATATATATATATATATATATTACTTTGCAAATTTTACAGTGACTTTTAAAGATATGGTGGATACAGCTTAACATGTTTTTATTTCCGATCATTAGCAAACAGTAATAACTTCATTCAGTACTAAAACGAAAATAAATGTCCTTGTTAAGTTCTTGCATTTTAATTACATTTAATTACTTAAAGAAATGAAAAAGTGAGATAGTAATCTTGCGAATTTGTATAAGCATTATTAAGAATACTAAAATACGTTTTGCATACATTAGATGTATCAAATTATAGTTACTTATTAGCAATTACTACATCTTAAATTTTCATATTAGTATGTAGAAGTCACGAAATTTTTTCAATAAATCTTTTACTTTTTATTTGTAATAAAAATTTTTTTTTATATGTCTGAGATAAAATATTTAAATATGGACAATTGTATACATCTTTTAATACAAACTTTTTTCAATAAGCGTAATACAGGTAAAATCTCTATGTACTAACTGATTTTCTTTACCTTTAACTGTATAAGATAAATATTTAATATTTTTATTTATTTATTTTTGCTTAGGAATGAATATATATGCGTTTAAAATCCAGATTTTTACTGCAAAACAGCACTGCAAAAAGCACAAAAATAAATAACGTATTTAAAATAATTAAAAAATGAACTTAAAGTAAAAATCTATTACATATATTTTTCATAGTTTTTGCTTTTATCAAGAATTTTACATGGTATCTAATTTTAAGTATTTTTTCTTTCATCTAGAAATTATACAACTTTCATTTTGGTGGATTTTCAGCTAAGTTTTTTTTTCTTTCATATAACTCTGATTATCCAATGTTTTAAAGATTTACCGATAATATAAATGTAATGGGCTCAATTCATGTGACATGATAGTTACATGATAATGATAACCAAGCAGGTTTTAGCCAATCAGCTCTCTAACACTTATTTGACGTCATAATCGCACGATTAAAGCACACACATGTTTTCAGCTAATATGTTCTTGCGCGTTCGTTGTTGCCAACTTTTGATCTTTTCAGAAACTTTTTCTTAAAAAATTCAAATTTGTCAACAGCAATAATGCACATAGGTAGACAAAATGTAGGTAGACAAATTTTATGTAAAAGTACAGACATAATTTTTTCTTCTTTTTTTAAGTTTAAAAATCTTTCAAAGAAATTTATTTTTGTGACATTGGAAAGTTTTTACCTAATTATAAAACTTGAAATTTTACCCAAGTTTTACAAATAGAGCAACAAGTATACTTAGATTGATGTCTGTTTTGAATTCAATGGAGTCTTATTCTCTTAATTGTGTGATCCGTCAATGAATTGAGTCCATTGTGTTTTAGATAAAATAAAACAATTCAAAGCGATGTAACTATTATTCTATTGAAGAAATGTTTATTGGCATATTCCTTATTTGCTTTTCATACTACACACGTTAGGTTAATCTACATACTGATAATCTGTTTTGTTCTTCATTGGGATCCCTGAAGTACTTCATCAAATAGCATATATATTGATCTCTCTCTCTCTCTCTATCAAATAGCATATATTGACAGCTTGTGTGAACTGATGCGTAAAGTTATATGGAGTTGAAAAGTGTGAAGGATATGAAACAGAAATTAACTGCATAAACTTACCGTTAAATATCCACTATAATTCATTCGCATAACATCTGTATAGAATCTCATATATAAGGCAAATTATATTAATTTATATTGAACTATATGAATTGAATTGTGTAAATCTATATGCAATTATTGTGTGTGTACTACTCCTTCACATATATATCATATTCAATGCACATTAGTGCACAAAATGTGATCACCGTCGTTCGGAATTTGTATAGATACAGCTCCAACAGAGCCGATTGTTTACAAATGATTATTGCAATATTCATATCCATTGTAGTTTTAAGTACATGACATCAACTCAATGCGCACGCATTCTCTTCACGATGACATAGTTCGATATTTTAAGGTCCAATAAGAATCGAATGTTACATTATACATAGTTGAAAAGGAATATAAATTGAATAAAATTTTATTTAATCAATTATTCCCGCCATTACACAAACATGATTTATTTCTGGAACTGTCTTAATTCTGTTTCCTTACTGAAGTGTGCGGCTTGGTTGTCATCAATCAGAGAAGGAAAAAATCCTAAACTTTTTAAGAAATGTTTAAAAAAGATTTCACATAAAATTTTAATTAGTATAAATAATCAAAGTTCAATGAAGGAGAAACAATTTTTAAATCCACAATTATTATGTCAAAGAAAATGAGCATCGGAACTTTCGGAACGGAAATAACTTTTCTTCTTAAAATGCTTCAAAATTTTCCCCATAGCTTTTCTTCTCAACTAGTATTTTTTTTCCCAGCTCTTCATCTGGAATATTGCATTGTCATATTCTAGACAGAATCTTTTAGAATAGGTGACAAAAGCGACGGATCGAAAGACCAATAAAATCGATCATACGACCGGAAAAGAATATCCATTCGAAATGAAAATTGTTCTTCGAATAAAAAAAGAGCGTAACCATGGAAACTATTTCAGTGTTCCATTCACCACATAATACTCAACAACAGGAACTCATTTTTTGCTTTCGTCCGTCAAGAAAAATCATTGTTTTCATTAGGAAAACCCATGATAGAATGTTCTCAACTGGAAAGATTTGGAAGCATTCCATCTTGGACAGATTATTTTAGTAAAGGCATCCATTGTTGTTCTACAGATTCAAATTCTTAAGCTTCATTAATGCCAAAGATTAAAACGTGGTGGCTATTGCAGAATTTCCTTTTGTTAGGTTCTTAAACATTCGAATAAAGATTATAGAAAGAAATAATTTTTCCGAATCATAATTTATTTCATATTTAATAGCTTTTCTCCTAGCTTAATTTTTCATCACGTGCTGAATTACTCTATACTTTCGCTTTCACAGTGTTCTAATAAATGACCTAATGAATTTAAATTGCATTTATTTTTCATGAGGACTAATTTTCTTTTATTTCATGTTATAATACTTCATAAATGAAAATAATAAATCAAATAATGTTTATATATGAACTGATTTCAAATTAACAAGTTAAAAGGTTTGCAAAATTTCAATGTTTTTTTTTATTCTGGCATCTATTACTAAACCATGAGTAGTTATCGAAATTGGTTTATGAGAAAAAATGTGCATAATTCTTTTAAGCAACAAATATGAACTTCGATATTAATAAGCGTTCGTACATTGAAGCTGGGGAATAACTTTCGCTATATAGAGGTTTGACTGTATATATATATTGTAAGGATAATTAAATTAGATTAAAAATTAAATTCTCTATGTAGCACTTAACTCCTCTTTTTCCTCACCTCTTGAATTATCGAACTAATCACCCATTTATTTCTTCCGAACATATGGCCTAGCCAATAAACATGTATAATTCCAGATCGTTACATTTAATAGCCCTATATGTCAGCATTAACTTTCAA
>BMAV01000283.1:51300-63823 GCA_019973955.1 Trichonephila inaurata madagascariensis
CTTGATGCTGTAAACAGAACCTGGATTCATCTGAAAAAAATGACGTCTTGCCCTTCCTGCACAGTTTCGTCATTGATCACACCATTAAAGACTCTCCTGCCTGTGATGCAGCATCAAGTGTAGCCGCAGTCATGGTATCCGAGCTGAGAGACTATGCTGCAGAAAACGTCGTCAAACTGCTCCTACATACACTTGTTGTCTTGAAAATGATCCCATTTCTTGACTCAGTACCTGTGACGTAGTTGCATGATCCATTAAGGCCATGCGGGTCACATGCTTGCTGTTTCGGCTACTAGTGATAGAGCACCGTATTCCGTATTGCCGTCTTGAACCCATTGATTCCATATTCTGCTAACAGTCATTAGATCTTGACCGACGCGAACAGCAATACTGTGGTACGATTAACCGCAATTCCGATACGCTACAATTCGACCTTCAGCAAAGTCAAAAACGTGCTGGTACGCATTTCTGCTGCTTACACGAGGCATCACAACAACTTTTCACCAGGTAACAACATTCAAATGCAATTCGTGTATGAGAAACCAGCAGAACACTTTCTTCATTTAAACACATTGTAGTTGTCGCTACCAGAATCTGCCTTGCCTGAATGCGCTGAAAAGCTAATCATTTGCATATCACAGCACGTTCTTCCTATCATTTAAATTTTTCACATCTATAGCACGTCATCTTCTTGGTGTAGCAGCTTTAATGGCCAGTAATGTATATAAATTAAATACCTAAAACATTATTAATTAATAATACTATTACAAGCATTCAGGTAATGTGAAGCCTTTATTAATAATACTTAACATTTGAGGAGAATTATTATAAATGTAATTGAAACTATATCAATTGTAATTTGTATTGAAAGAAAGCAGTAGAACTTTTTTAATTTATCGGGGTAAATTTCAAGTGATATAATTCAGAATCCATAGTAATTCGAAGGGTGTCATACTTTTTGAGTATTTTAAGAATTGCAATGGTAGAAATCTATTTCTTATTGTAAATATTTATTGTATATATTTATTTTAAATTTAAATACAATTTAACGGTAGCATGCATTTCAGTATGACATACTTCTTAATTATTCTCACCTAAATTTTATCGTAGAATGTCTATGGTACCGAGGAGGTACATACAACTTCAGTCTAGTACATACTACTAATTTTTCCTTTTCTGTTTGAAAAGTAAACTTGGGAAGTATTTATTAATATTTGTCTAGCACAATGTGAAAAAAATCTAGTAATATAGAAACTCTTTTAATGTGTTTTAAATTTTGTGCTTAATACATTCGATTACTAAGCATCTAACTCATAATACATTGCAAATAAAACTCAAAAATTAAAATTAAATAAAATTTAAAAATTGATAACTCGTCACCAAAATATATTTTAGCTGATAATTGACTAGAAATCTGGCACTCACTCTGTTTCTAAATCTCACTCTGCTTCTTTCGGTTAACATTTATATCAAATGTAAATTGTAATCCTAAAAAAGATTACATTTTAAAGGAAAAAGTATTTTTTTTGGTCTGAATCTGTTTTGGTTTTTCAAAATTATGCACAAAATATGATAAATGAACAATTATAATTTAAATAAAAAAGCTGAAATCAAATTTAAATAGTGAAAGATAATTAAAAATAGTAATTTGCAATTTAAGTCATGCAATTTTAAAATGTGATAAAAGTCAAAATATGAATCCAAAATAAACTAGAAAATCTGTTTATTTGAATCAATTTCAGACTGTTTGCCAAAGTAATATATAAATATATATGCTTAAATTTATTTATTTTTTCGTTTTCTATCCTTTCAAAGCTACTTTGCGTATGTCGTGCCATAAGTTGTGATACATTAATAAAGGAGTTAAAATAAAAATCACTTTTTGACAAAATTTAAATCTAAATCTCCTTAAAGTTTTATTTTATCTATAAATTTAATGTACAGAACATTTTATTCAAAATGATTGCCTCTCGATTTTGTAGAAGTTTTAAATCTTTTTAACTAATCATCTATTGAGGCTGTCATTTTTGAGAAAATTAATGATAGCTGGAGAGTTAGGAGATTAAATAATTGGCTTATTTACTCACAACTATTAATCACAGTATATGCATTTACATTGTAGTTATTCAAAATATTGGTTATTTCATTACAGTTCAGAATATGATATTTGTGAGAGAGGAGGCAACACTACCGTTCTCTTGGGTATTTTCAAAGGACTACACCTCCACTCCATGGTCTTTGGATGAGGGCAGTTCCTTTCTGACACCTGGAATTACACTCGGAGTTTTTCTCACGGTCAGAGGTTGCCGGGGTGGTAACAGAAAACTAGACCCTGCAATCCTTAGAGATGCACGTGTGCATAGGGACGTTGTTATTCTATTCACAAAAATAAGCAGATTTTTCAGATGTGTGGCGTGAGCAAGTCAAGCAGTACATCCATGAGAATTTCCATTGCTGCTTTTCTTCAATATCACTTAAGATTGTTTTAATTAAGATGTCATTTTTCGTCCACTTTTTGCCTGCAATACCTAACACAATTTATAAATTGGATTTAAATCTGGTCTTCTGGAAGGCCAATCTTCGTTTTCTATAAAATCTGACACATTTTCTTTTAACCGCCATTGGGTCATCTTCACCTTATGAGCAGAAGCAGAGTCCGGTAGAAAAGGCCAGTCGTTTCTATTGAACAAGTATACAATCCAGGGCTTCGCTAATTGTTCTAAAATAGTGGCTTGATAAACTTTTTTTCATGATTTTCACTTTTTTCTCGAAAAAACTAAGCGCTGACATGCCATCATAGCTGATAATTCACCAAACCGTTACAGAACTCGGGGCATGAGCTCTCTGTATGCCTTTTTCTTTCTCTATAACTTTTTGGACACTCCTTTCATATATATGATCAGGGTACTCTTTTCATATATATGGTGTAGTTGAAAGGTTCTTCAACGTCAAAAAAATTCTCGTTGATAAACAGAGTTCAATTGGAGACATTGCTCTTAATTAAAAACACTTCTGACGCTTTAATTTCTTTGTGTGAATAGCTGTTCTTCTATAACCTCTTAGTTTTAAGTCTTCTCTTACTGTGCGACATATTGTTCTTTTTGACACGTTGATCTGTTTCATAAGAATTGTCTTCTTTCGACAAGAATTTCAACAAATTCTGTCTCATCACAGTGAAATTAAAAATAGTCTGCTACGTTTGAGTCATGACTATCTCAAATTTTTCTATCAAAAATTATGAAATATCTAGGTGTATCAAAACATATGAAATGTATATGTGTAAATACGAAGTAGGCTACAAAAGTTCAAGTTCATACCTTAGAAGTGCTTACCTTGAGCGACAATACACTTAAGCCAGAGTTCGTGCAATCTTCTGAATCACTACTAAAATAAATTTTTTTACAACCATCCATAAGGCATCCTGCTCTGCAGCAACCTCAATTGAGTCATAAAACGATGTCCTTATCGTTTTTTGAATATGATGGAATGAATTAAAATCACAGAGAGCTAAGTATGGTGAATAAACTTGATGTGGGAATATTTTTATTTTCGATTTTGGTGAAATACTATATGACCAATTAAAATCAAAGTGCAAGAGCGTGTAATGCAGAAGGTAACATTGCCCAGTTTGCCACCTCTAAGACACAATACGACGGATGGTCTCAATTAAAATGTAAAAATAATGATTTTTGTTTATAATGCCCTCAAAAGTAAATGCTGAATATACAGTTCCATTCTAATCATAAAATACCTGTATCATGTCTTTCACTTTACTGCGATCTTGACAGAATTCAATCTTAAGGATGAGAATAATTTTCCTGTTGAAGTAGTACGTGTGGTATTAGTATCAAATAAATAGCACAGAATATTATCTCCTTGTAAGAAACTGTTGAAAAAAGTTGGATCCGTGTTGGCATTGTCAATTTTAATTCAAATGATATCTTTATCCATTCTTCCTTTTGTTCAAAGATCAAATTTTGAGTAACAATGTGCTGAAACACTCGATACATGTTAAGTAAATCCTCCATCAAAATGCACTGTCATCCACTCTTTGTTAAGTGTGGGAAAGCAATGTTTTCAAGGGCTTAGCAATTATATTTACGAATAGAAGGGTTGAAGCCAGTGAACCAATTTATTCTTTGTTTTAAAAAAAAAATCATTCCTTTACTTTCTCTGGTAAGAATGTGGGGAGTTCTTACTCTTTCGAAGGCCGATTGTGTATACATATCCTAGTTATCCTAAAATATCAATGACATTCTTCATAATATCCCGCTATCAGTTACCTTACTCTCCATGACATATCATTCATGAGTCATTTTCCAAGTAGATAATGCGATCCCATATATGACCCACTTTTCTTTGGACTTTCTTAGTGCTGTTGATACTATTCCTTTGCAGGAAAGTTCGTCAGAATTTTTGGTAAACGAAAGTCTATGGGATTTGGTAATTTGGTAGGCTCTCTCTTTTCACAGGTACCCGAAATTTTTCAGAACAGAGTAAGAATTGTGCAATGTTTTGAAAAATGTATCGCGCAAAACGAGAATATATGAATCATTATTACTCCTTACATTAATTTTTACAAGAATGCATCAGCGACAAGGAAATTTAATAGTTACTGATTATTACGCTAGTCACATTTATGTGTTTTACATTATTGATTATTTAAACCTTTAATTTTAACCATG
Organism: Trichonephila inaurata madagascariensis; assembly: GCA_019973955.1. Taxonomy (NCBI): domain Eukaryota; kingdom Metazoa; phylum Arthropoda; class Arachnida; order Araneae; family Nephilidae; genus Trichonephila; species Trichonephila inaurata. The sequence continues at coordinate 55,986 of BMAV01000283.1, forward strand.
CTTAACACAATCATAATTTCTATTCATACAGTCGATTTGTTTCAAGCTCGTTCCATTTTTTAAAGTGTGTATATTTATATTTATTTTATAAATTCAACTACTTTTTTTTAAAAAAAAATTACGATAGCATAATGCAGGAGATTCGTTAATATTGGAGTGAGTGAGTGAATATTAACGTCGCACTATTCAGCTACTCGAGGAATTTTGGTGACGGACCTTGTAAGTTTGAACCATGGTCAACTGACAAGAATGACACCTGAGCTATCACCCCTTCTACACCACACCAACGGGAGGATGTTAAAGCTCCGGAAGATTTAACGTGAATCTCCCCGCTACACGGCCGGTCTTCAGCGGGAGTAAGCTCGATTTCATAACAAGACGTTCACGATACCGTTACCTGGACCACATCAATATCGGAGAGCTAGAGGCCAAATGACCTGATAGTCCACAGGTTGGAATATGTTAAATAAATAAAAAAAACCTGTTTTCTTCTTAAGACTATAATGGTTTAAGAGGCACTTTGTTCATTTGGTTTTGCTGCATGAAAAAAAATGTGTATACACATATAAATTCAATTTTTTTTAACTATATATCGCATAATTTTAACAACGTGTCTTCCAATCAATCTAAAATAGATATGTTGGTATAGTTTTCTTTTTTTATTTCTAATAGGGCTGATGATTGTTATTTTATCATTGCAGTCCTAGTACATTCCAGGGAGCTGGTAGCTCTTATTAAAGTATCCGACTACGTTCGGAACCATGATTTTAAAAAAGCGCATAAATGGATAATTTTCATCATATTTAGTGTCACTTAGATTAGAATACATGTACAGAATTGTCTTAAGGACATTTTGACAAAAGAATTTATTTAAATACAATATCTTGGCAAAACAATTAACTTAGAATAACCTTTTTTCCAAATGTTCTCCTTTTGTAAAAAAATGCTTCTATTGAATTAATATTTTGCCGGTATATAGCTCAGACCTCTGTACAGAGGCTCAACTATGATTTTTGAAAAATTCAAATTATTTTCAGAGTTACAACCATTTTAAATAATTATCGGCATATTTTCTTAAAATTTCTCCCTCTGTTTTCGTAAAACATGGATAAATCGACTTCCGAGTTATGCATTTCAAAAATTCAAGTTGAGCCTCTGTTCAGAGGTCTGAGCTGAATACAGGCAACATATTAATACAATAGAAGCATTTTTTAGAAAAGGAGAACATTTGGAAAAAAGGTTATTCTAAGTTAATTTTTTGCCAAAATATTGTATTTAAATAATTTTTTTTGTCATAATGTCCTTAAAACAATTGCATACATATATTCTCTCTAATCTAAGTGACACTAAATATCATAAATATTATCCATTTACGCGCTTTTGCAAAATCACGGTTCCGAACGTAGTCGGATACTTTAATGCGACTCCATATAGGTAGTATACCAATATTCAAACGTAATTATGACGCCATGTGTCCTCCCCAGAGGAAGGCACCTAAGTTCTGACGATGTGAAAGCTTGCATGAAAATTTAATTTTTTCTCAAGAGCTCCCAAGCAAAGCAGCAGTTCAGGGGATCTTTTACATGCGGCATGATCATACGACATAGACGCTGTGGATTTTTTGAATAATGAAAATCCACTGACTTGATCTAGGGTAGAACCTGTAAACATGGTCATTCAAGGCCAGCGCCAAACCAACTACGTCATTCTGGTAATAACCAATTAGTTGTTATATTTCATTTAATGAAATTTTCTACACTCATTTCTCTATCCTTTATTGGGTTTATTATCTTCTACTTTTCAAAACTAAAATATCATTATAAACTAAAGAGAAAAGTGTATTATTTTCAATTCCTTCTGGGAACATTAAATTAAGCAGCCGTTCAGGCTGAGACTGTCGAAACGGTGTTCCATAAAATTAATAATTTACGGCTTTCTGCGTCGCATTTACCCTCGATGTAACAGAAAACTGAAAGCTATATTCAATCATTTGGTGAGAGAATAAGGGGAAGAAGATTATTTTTTATCACATAGATGTATGGATGAAATCCTTCTTTTTTAAAGGTAAGTTCACAGGGTTTTTTTATTTCTAGTTTTAAAAGAATAATTTCTGAGTCAGTTTGTTTGATCTTTAAATAAAATAAATTTGGGGTAATTTTTCACGTACTTTGAGAAATTAGATACATTATTTTATTATATTTGTTCTCTTACGCCAATCTGAAAATAATTCGACAGATTTATAAAATGAACAGAACGTTTCTTTTTTGCTGTGTTTCCAGTTTTTCGTAAAATACATTTAATTCATCAGTAGGTATAAAAAGTTCAATACTGTAACAAATTTGCATGAATATTATAATAAAATTATTTTGCTCAAAATAAAAGTTAGTGATTGTAATTCATGCAAATCCTTTTATTGATTTTAAGGCACTAAGTATGAATTTCTGGAATCCTAGTGGCCGAATGGTAGCGCGAGGAATCACGTTTCCACGCCGCAGATTCGGGGCTCAAATCCTGGGCTCGGCTAGGTAGCAATCCAGCCCTTCATCCCTTCATTGGGTCGATAAATGAGTAACAACCCTGCTTGGGAACTAAGCAATGGGGGTTTTCGCGTCAGACTGACCACCTGAAAGCAACATCTGTCATGTACCTATGCACCCAACGTAACGAAGATAACGATGTTGGGCATATTAGGCATTGTCCCTTGTGGACTGTTACGCCATTGAGATTAGATTTATGTATGAATTTTTTTTTCTACATAATGAAAAAAGTTTTTTCAAACTGAATATTTAGAATAATAGAATAAACCTTATAAGAACTTCAGTTTTTAGAGTATTTGCTTGAAACAGCATACACAATTAATTGTTTAAAGAGATTTAAGTATGATGCTAATAAGTTACTGAATAAAATTTAACTAGCTTAATTAATTAAATTCTAACCAAAACATTTCTCAGTATGAAAACCATTATTTTCGTCAACTGAACTCTATTAAAAATATAAATGTAATATAAATTTTTCAAATTTAGCAAACAGTTTCTAAACTTTTTTTTTTTTATTTTTGCCTCTGGTAGTTGATAAGTTATTTTTAATTTAATAGCGTTTTGTGATAGAGAGAATATATATATATATAAAACTGAAACTAATTAACATCTTCCCATAATATTTGAACTTTAAATTATTTTTAAATAGTTACTTTATTATTGAATCTTTCTGAAATTTGATGTTTGTAAGGATAATGCTTTAAATTTTTAGGATATGCTCTAATTCATAAACCTATAAGTATCATAATTTAATTTTTTGAGCTATGTATAGTGGTGCTATATATTGTATGCAGAAAAAATGATAATAATAGTTGTTAATGGAAATTAGATGCTTCTTTTCCAATAATGTTCCATAAAAAATTTTAAAGAGAAGTCAATGTTATTGAAAAATAATTAAAATTAGATGATGCAGTCTCTCTATATGTAATAAATTAAGGAAATTTTAATATATGTACGTTAGTATATGTAAGCGCGCACTAATTATTTTATTTTTAATTTAGTAAATAATTTTTTATTAGTTATATTTATAACGAAATTACGTTTATTCATAGTTAACAATGTAAACGTTTTTTGAAAATTTGTTCTTACTGTAGTACATGAAATTTTAACAATTTTGGGGTTTTTTCATTTATATTAAGAATAAAGTACACTATTGACCACATGAAATCCTATACCAAGAAGGACCAGAAATATCTTTGTGAAATTTATTTGGTAGATAACATGTTGCACAAGTATTAAACGATTAAAATTAAATCATCTTGTGACGTGTGGATGGTAACAAAATCAGTAGTTAGTGTAGCCACCATTATGGCTATACTCACTGCTACACGCCTCGGCATAGGATCAGAGAGGTTTTGGATGTATTCTTGGTGTAGAGCAGTGCAACTGTCTTCCACATATTGCCAAAGTTGATCTGGTGTACAGGGAGGGGATGTTTCCCAGGCCAGTCGCAGTGCAAACATGGACCACACATTTTCGATTGGTGATAGATCGCGAGAACAAGCAGGTCATTGAAGCAATTCAATTTGATGAGTAAAAGAGAACTTTCGAACATTGTGTGTCACGAATGGTCACGCATTATCCTGTTGGAATACGGGTGAGGCAAGCGCTGAATGTATGGAAGGACCATAAGCTCCAACACCTCAGTGACGTAGCGATGGTTGTTCGGTTTACCGGCAATGCGTACTAGAAAGGTGCGGCAGTGAAATCCAATACCACCTGAAACCATGATACCGAGTGTAGGACCAGTGTGGCAATGCATAACGCAACAGTTCAACAGCCTATTAAAACGGTGTCTCCAAACACGAATCTGACCATCGTGATGTTGCAGGCAGAAGCGGGATTCGTCAGAGAATACAATGTAGTTGTCCATATCCACCTGTCATCGCACCACTGGTGGTGCCAAACCCTGTGGTTTCCAGTCAAGGGTAAAGGAAGCAATGGATGCCTTGAGAACATTCTACTCAACTGTAAATGGTGCTGAATGGTAGGAGTGGGCATCGAATGATGCGTAACAGACTGAATTTGCTGTGCTTTGGTTTGTGATAAGGCTGTGGCGTTATTCATCACTACCATACACATAAAACCCTCTGAAATCAATAAATGAGGTTTGATTGACTGTAAAATATTAACTCTTGCCCTTTTTTAATTTAAAATACTTTAAAATTAAAATACAGGACAATAAAAATATAAAAATAAAAATTATAAAATGCATTAAGTGCAAGAAAAACAGCTTCAAAGACGGTGCAGGCACCGATAATGAAAGCAAAATTTCGGTCTTTGAGTGGGCGGGGTGAGGTTGGACCAATGGGAGGGCAGCTATCTCGGTCATTGAAAATGGATAAAACACAGAATGAAAAAAGAAAATCAGAAACAGCTTATTTAAAAGCTAATAAAAAATAAAATACTTAAAAAAAATAGAGGAAGATCATGAAAAAATAAAAACGGCCTGTCGAATTAATTTTCCGAAGAAAATTAAAGTGTATTAAAGCAATTTGGAAAGCGAACTTCTGGGAATTGAAGCCAGGACAAAACATTAGGAATGCGCTACTATGACCGCTAGACCACGGGTGAATTCTGGAAAGAGGTGAAGTAAGATTTTAAGATGAATACTAAGAATATGTGGAAATAAAAAAAATTACATGAAGATTTCTAAAATAAAAGTAGCCTAAGTTACTCCATATAACATTTGCTATCTGCCAGTGAAAGTTCCGTCAAAATCGGTCCAGTCGTTTCAGAGATTAAACCGGAATATACAGACTGACTGACAAAAATTTTAAAAATTGATTTTTTGATATAAGTACCGGATATACTTTTAAATGCATTTAGTAAAAGGCTGTTAATTTCTAATTACAAACAGACACTTCATCTTTATTTATATGCATAGATATATAGATAGAGAACCATTTCAAAAGGCTTGAGCGTATCTGATTTAATTTATATATTTATTCTTACACCGAAATTTTCTTGCCACTGCTGCAATATAGCAAACTGATATTATTGCATATATATGTAAATGTTAAAAGAATAAAAATAACATTTAGCACATTTTAATCAAAATACACTGAACCACTGATTTAGGGATATCAAGGTTTATGCAAACTGTGTATCACAAGCAGTTAATTGTGATTGATGCAGCGATAAATAAACTTATTTGGGAAATAATATATAATTTATTCGAAAACACACAGGACTCGTCCATATAGTCCTTACAATTATGAGAGAAATAAACCAATTCCATCAGAATTTCCTCAAAAATTAAACATTCCTTTCTTTAAAAAAATGGCATGAAACTTATTGGAAGTTATTGCAATAAAAGGGATTATTAAATTAATAATTTTCGTTCGAAACCATGCACATAATGCTAAATGCCAGCTTGAAAAAAACACATACATTCGAAAATAAAATACCAAAAACTCACTAAAATTCAACATGTACTAAAAGAACTTTGAAATTCAAATGGTTTTCCTCAGTTTGCGTTTCAAAAAGGTTCTGCTCTTTGTTATAATTCAACATTTTATTTTTGTCCTGATGAAAATGGTTAATATTTATTTAACTAGATACAGAATTGATCACTTGATTTTTTTTAAACGAAAATTATTTCAGTTTAAATGCGGTCGCAGTATTATACAAAAAAAGAAAAAAAGAAAACTATGTGTGTCGGCTCCGGCGCACGACTAGAGTTTACTCCTTAAGTGTAATTGTCTTTCATTATATAGTATGCACAAACATGGTAAATAAAAGGATCTAATATAATACTTAAAGTACTATATGAGAACATTACAAGATAACATATGCAAGTATTATATATCATTTATTCTATTTATATTTTTCATATTAATTCTTAAAATAATATATATATATATATATATATATATAATATACATAAAAATATGCTATTCATAGTATATGACTACCTTGTTAACCCGCGGTCACTCGCGCCTGTTTTTGCTACCTTCGTTACTCGCGGGGTGTAGAGAACACCCCAAACTTTTAACGCGTGTATTTAATTATAAAAATAAAAATTAAGTCATTATGATACATATTTATAAAGTACAAGATGTGTTTTGTATTATACAAATAAAATTATTTAATTTATTGCACACAAATGAGACTAACACATTAATTTAAACTAAACATACAAAATTTTCATTTTAAAACACATAATTTTATATTTTTTCATAAACCAGTAAAACGTATATGCCAGTAATAAATATACCTTATAATTAATGAGATAATGATAGTAGAAAGTATAGAAAAATAATATTTTAATCATTTTCCATACTTTCAGAGCAGACTGTATACAAATGCTCAACTTCTCGCGGGAATTCTCAGCCCTCCAAATAAACTTTTCAAGGTCATTACATTCCAACCGTTCCTTAAAGAGGGATTGCATCACGCCTGAAGGTTCAATGACCTAAAATGTGCAGCTGCAGAAAAAATCGTGGTTCTGCACATTCTTTTTAGAAATCTGGGAGGATTTTCTTGTTGCTGGGGTGTAGAGAACACCCCGCGCGAGTGATCTCGGGTTAAGAAAGTTGATTTACTTCACTATTAACATCACTTTGAATATTAATTACATTAATACTCTCATCATTATTAATCACTGTGACAACAGGATTGTGGCAATTTAAGTATGATACGTGAACGTCGGTAGTTTTACAAATCGTGAAAACATAGCATTAATGATTGTATGATACCTAGTTGCCCTAGTGCTCTACCAGAAACAAAATCCAAATTAAGCTCTGATTTTAATTGCTCTAATCTCAATCCTTCACCTTTATCAAAATCAATATTAAAATCGCAGCAAAGTATGAGTGGAAGTACACTATACTTTTTTTATTGTTTCTTCAGTATCTTAGAACCACACCTTCTGCATATGCTAAATTTCACCTTCATTATTTATATATTTATATATGACAGGCCCCAGGCCTGCTGGTAAAATGAGGAGGGCATCATCTCTATAATAACGTCTTTATTTTGCTTCAATCACATAAAATCCAACATGACGGTCCTTTGGCGCGCAACCGAGTAGAACAATAATAAACACTTCGGTGAAGAGTCACCAGCTAAGCCTTTTCGAGTATGCGTTTTCCTTCGTCAGGTCTCGCTCCACCTTTAAATAGGCTTATTTAGCCACAAATCCTTACGCGATGGTAAAGAGTTCGCTCTATTTTTATTTATTACTTGTTTAATTTTGAAGCTAAACTTTTCTAACCTGACACACACACACACATATATATATAAAACAAGAAATTCTCTTAGAATTTAAAATAATAAAAGGGATTTCAAATCTTCATT